>CAJQZP010000066.1:0-79831 GCA_907164705.1 Parnassius apollo
TGTATAGTTAGTATTCCATCGATATCAACAACACCAACAAATATTAGCTGCTAAATCATCGAGGCAAAATCAATTCAATTTTCAATACATGTGTCCAAATCCAAATCGAAATAATCGAGTGGAATGTACGCAGAGTGGATGCAATATGCTGATTCAATGTCTGCTAAATGTACTGTTGGGCGTCCTAGGTACGTAAGTATAGCTCACAAAGACTTAAACAATACATGAACGATGTAGTGTTGTTTGTTAAATACTATACCTTTCTTATTAAAGATATTTAATTTATAAATAATAAAGTATTAAAATAGTAGTATTTCTTTAGCGTTAGGTAGTTGTCGTTGTAGCACGAATGAATCGGCTTGACCGAGGTTAACGGAGACCTTTTTTAATCAAAACGAGGCGTTTCATCTTAGTTCGCTGGGTGACAACACATCTGCATTTTAAATTCTTAATCGGGGATAAGTTTAGATATCTATGGGCATCCTCATCATACCACCAGGCGGACTGTGTGCTCATTTGTCACCCTTTTTCTATAAAAAACGTACTAATGCATCACCGACACACTTACATTTCTGTGATTTTACAATCCCGTCCACCCAAACTTTGTCTGGAAGAAATCGCTTTTAGCGATTGGACCGCTCATTGTGCTACCATTTAACATTTTGTATTTTTATTTTATTTTCCTCTCTCTTATTTTGTGTTTTGGTGTGTGCAATATAAAGTTATCGATCCATACATCTGTCTACGTATCTTATATTTTAAGTTTTTAATCCCCGATGAAAACTGAGGGGTGTTATATGTATACAGTGTGTATCTGTATATATGGACATCATAGCTCCTCAACACATGAACCGATTTTGATTAAGTTCTTTTTCTTGTATTTCAAATTTCTGGCTAAGTCTCCTCTCACAACAGCAACGGTATGAGATGGGATGATGAATTCTCATATCATTATTTATCGTAACTGACACCTCTCGGGGAATAAATATTGTATAAGTACAATAAAAAAGAAATCTGCAATTAAACCCAAACATTTTTATCGTCGTATATGTCTTAATAATGCTAGAATAGTAATGGTCGATTTTTTTATAGAATGGGGGTGACAACGTGCACACAGTCCATCTGACGGTAAGTGGATGTTATAGCCCATAGATCTCTACATTTATCCTCGATTAAGAATCAAATTGCAGATGCGTTATCACCACTAAGGACTATGACAGAATGCCTCGTTTCCAGTAAAAGGGATCTCCGGGCAGGTTCGCTACACTCACCATACAAAACATTAAGCTGCTATTTAACGCTGGTGTTCTGTGAGAGCGAGGCCCAACCCGATCGAACCGACTCATTCGAGCTACAACCATAATATATCTGCAACGTGGCACTACCACGTAAAAATATATTTTTATATTTTTTAATTATTTGCATTAATTTAATTTTTAATTTGGCCATTCGTGTCAAAGCTTAGTGACTACAGTTAGCTCAATATAGAATAATAAATATAACGATTTTATTTACTAAAAACCTTAAATTACAGCGAAAATGAAAAAGAAAATAAAAAACACAGTACTTCATAAAGCTAAAACAAAAATAAAGAACTAACCCAACCATAGATTAATAACCGTTACAGCCTATGAAAAATAAGGTGGATAGGTGATTCTTCCATGAAAAAGAAACTACTATTGTTCAACACACAAGTGGCTCAGAGCCGTAGTTGTGATGGACTGTAATGATAGTGATAGTGTGAATTGTCCTTACGGCCCACGTTTATTTTTTCATTATGTTTAAATCTGAAAATAAAAATACACTACACTCATGTATCTCGACATTTATCCATGTATGTCCATCTACCATTACATCATTACAGCCTACAAAATCCACTGATGAACAAAGGCCTCTCTTGTAGATTGTCTCACATGAGGACTTTGCTATAACTGCTCCGCTTGGCAGGCGGGTTGGCAGCCGCAGTGTTTTATTTTTTTGAGTTGTTATCATTAGAAAGATCCTGCTGCGAATATTCTGTTTTGATTTCACTCTGTTACCTCCTTGACGCCCACGAAATAGGATAGTGTACTCGTATATTCTTACACTGCTACTATACGGTATGTGTGTATTTATGTATGTATTGTTTCTTATTTTAGTTGATTCTTAAGCAGTTTATGAGTGATACGTGTGTTAGATTTTTACAGACGATAAGGTGAGTAGGTAATTTAATAACTAGTTTGTGAGGTAGTTAATATATTTTATTTTTTACCTACCCACAAAACAAGATTGTTAGTACTTTTAGTAGATTTTAATTTATTTTGTATCATGTTATCTACTTCTGGATCTTGGTTCACAGGCTTATCGAATGATTAAGTGCTGACTAATTACTTAAATAATTACTGTAATTTTTTGGATTTATAATATAAATTTTATAAGATAACCAAATGACAACTAAATAGTAACAACTGACACTGTAAACTTATCAGCTTCCGGTAAACCTACATTGATATTACCAGTGGCGAAGCCTCTATACAAGCCCAGAAGCCCGGCTTGCCTCATTAAGATAAATCAATCAATTATATCAAGTAATAAAATAACTCGTAAACTGTTTCACACTATTTCAAATTTCTCGCGCACTCTGTTCGACCTCGTAGCCTTACGAATACTGCTGTCATACATGTAAGGAGAGTTGAATTGAGCGATTGGTTTTCTCCCTCGCACGCGTGCGCTTTTTTACTGGGCTTTCGAGAAGGCGATCGCTCCCTTTCTAACCTGTGGAAAAATGTTCTCTAATGAAATATAACTACGAAATGTTTATATAGCAATTACTATTGAGCCACAAGCCTGGCTTTACCTTGAAGTTGTTTAGGAGTGCGTTAGCGACTAGCGAATGGGGTGCGGGCCATTCGTATGCAAATTCACTTCACATTTCAATGTTTATGTTTGTTTTTGTTGTGTTTGTTAAAAATTTATGCTTTTTCAAAGATTTTCAGTGAAAATGAGAAGATAATAGTGTTCATTGTAATGAATATAAGTGTGTTGAAGTGCTAGTCGGCGAGGAAAAGGTAAAATCTCAATCTTCAATAAACATTTCTTTATACTTATTAAAGTTTATTTAAGTTAGGCGTATTTAAAGGTCTAATAACTCAATATTTATACAAATATATATAATTGTATTACCATATGAATTAAAAATATCACTTTGAACGGCAGCATCAAATATGAGACACATAGGTTTAATTTTATAGGAAATAAGTGTTACGATCTTTTCTTAACGTGAAGCCCAAATTTTAATGTTATAAATCAAAAGATTACAGAAGAATGTATTGAGGTTTTTAAAGAATACTCCCTTTAGTTGTTTCGAGTATATAAAATTTTAATAGCGCCATCTACTTAATTCTATAGGTAAATTAATTTTATCGAACGAAAATTGGTTGATTCTCACGATGGTACCTAAAGATTACGCTAGATGGCACAAATACGCTATCGGCTAATTTAACATTTATGTTACCATATGAGTTTAAAAATATCATTTTTACGGTTTATTATGAATTGAATATCATTTTGTACGGTTTATTATGAATTGAAAATGAATCATTATATAATAAATAGTCATTATTTTATGGTAAATAAATTAGCAAAGCTTTATCTTCTCATTATAACTATCTAATTACTGTCGTAATCTGTTCTTTTATGCATATAACTTAAACAAAATAATTTCGAGGTTTCACATCTGCCAGGCGTCCCTTTTTTAACTTTGTACATAGTTTGTTCGTACTTTGTTCATGCTTTTCTTTTGTTCATGTATTGTATTGTTTGTAAATATCTCAAGCAAACCCAAACGGCTCATTTCAAAACCACCGAAGGTGTGCAATTGCATATGTTATACAATCTATCTAGCAGTAGTATGCTTTCTGTGTGCTTTGTTAAACACATCCTCGACAGCACTGAATATGAAATTAAAAAGTGGAGACAGCTCAAGATTGGTGCATTTTTATTAAACTGCTAAAAACAACAATACCATATCTTGGGCTTGCCCTAGTTTGGAGCCCTTTTTTTTACATGGGGAAATGCCTACGCATACCCGCCTCGCGGGGGCAAGGACGGGTTATGTCGGACTCGCACCGACTAAAACCCCATGGTGTTCCACCTTCGTCGCATATTGGCAGGGCTACGGAAACGCTTTCGCACACTTCCGCGGCCCTACCAGCGACTGCCGCCCCATGGCAGCACCTCCTCGGGAGAGGAATATTCCTCCCCGTTCTCCTTCCCAAGTAACATGAACTTCACCAGAACACATGGCACGCCTCCCTCCACGGCCTCCAATTGCATCTGCGCAACAGACGCCCCCGCGTCCGATGCGCGAAGGCAATGGGGCCAGGAAAAACGAGCACTTAGAAGTACTAGCCTTCCCGACCCCAGCGGCGGATCTGGTCTATGGCTCCGCCGCCAACCAAGATTCGGCTGCGGAGGATAGGGAGAGCGGCGCCTCGCAATACCGACAATCCTCTCCCCCCGCAGCCCCATCACCACCGCATCAACGGTGCGGCCCCGTTTGAGTCGCGGAGGATAGGGCGAGTGGCGCATCGCCATACCAACACTCCTCTTCCTCCGCGACTCCACCTCGGCTGCAGCGGTAGAGGGTGCGGAGTCCTCACTCGCTGCAGTCCACCAGCACACATCCGAAGTGGGCTCCCCAAGCCCACTCGGAGTGGCCACCTCAGGCCGGCCCTTCACCTCGGGCCAGCCACGTGGGTTCCTCTTTGTTCACTGTGGGAGACCAAGCCACGGTAACTAAGCCCCCCCCGCCACGACAAGGCGGGAACCCGTTCGGGGGGGTAGTTTGAAGCCCTAGCTTCGCCACTGGATATTACAGATTGTCTATAAAAGTAACTTAAGCTAAGTCACTCATGTATTTTGTTAATATACTATATCTTTCATTTCTAAGTCACTTATGTATGTTGCTAGTATACTAAATCTTTTAAATGCTAATGACATGTAGTTATCCGTGTATTAAGTAATTGTATTAAATAATATATTGTAAAATAATTTTATTTAAAAGAAACGTCCCGCTAGATTTCTTGCTGTTTCTTCGCAGGAGAGAGGTTTCTTCGAACCAGTGGCAGAAGTTCTATATTGAATAAAAATGATTTTATTCTAATTTAATTTTTTTCTATAACCCTATATTTAATTATATGTAATGATATATTTAATTATATGTAATGATCGAATAGACTATGGAACTCGTAGCCACGGCGAACATATGCCGGAAATCATATTTAAAAAATAAATGCCATGAAATTATCTGCCATATTATAATAATAGAAATTTCATTCCAACAATATTTCAGTACAGTATTATTGTTTAAAGTTCTCAAACTTTTTAAAAAAAGTTCTTTATATTTTAATGTAGTGTATCAATATGTACATTATTACATTACAAGTATATTTGTAGCTTACAAATGCATTAAATCAGCAAGTTATGACTGTTTCGTTGGTCTAGTGGCGCCGTTTGAATCCCGGGTTAGGCCGAAATCAGATATTGCGATTAAGACGAAATTCTCAGAAGGAAGCCTGGAGTCTGGAAGTAGGCGGTGTTTCACACCTGTGCCACAGAAGGTGCACTATCTGTGCAGATCTGGTCAGCGACTAATAGATATTCTTGTAGTTAATGCTGTAGTGCTAGTATCGTAACGCTGCAATTCTGTTGGTATTATTCAGAAGTTAAAAGTAGCCTTTGTTGACCATGACATAAGAAAGATAACCACAGTGCCCTTTAAAAATAAGTACAGCGACCGAATTAAAAGCACGCCATCGCCGTCTGTTTGTCGATTCTATCGCGCTAAGTTTTCTCGTTTAAACTTATTCTCTTAACTTACTGCCACAAGGGAGCGTTAAATAGATTTATCGACATTATTATTACATTTCTTGATAATTTTAACCTAACACTGGTCTGGTATTTTCACTTATAATTTTTAAAGTCTTCGAAAAATATGTTTAGAATTTAAACCATTAATACAATCACCACAGGGTTGTGGGATCGAATGGCAATCGGAGGCGACTTTTTCGAAGTTTCATGGTTTTTGGGTACGGTTATACCTTCGACCTTCCGAACAATTTCAATCCTTTGTCATTTGTAATGCTTTGGCATTAATCAAGCAAAATCCTTTCACCACAGGATCCACAGTGAAAGGATGAAAATCTGATGTGCATTTTACTGCTCAATGATGGGAAAACGATACTGCAATTCAATTATGGGTATGCTCGTATGCGCGTGCTTTAAAATGGATCTTATGAATGTTGTGACTTTTAAACAGTTTTCAACTTCGTGTTAATTAAATCTACAAATCGCTTATCACTGTTAGTCCATTTATAAAGGTAAATTTATACTTAAAGAACTAAATTAATAAATCAATAAATGTTCGTCAAGCTAGAACTAGATGACATAGATGTTTGAAAATGGGTCATTGGTTTTAATGTGTTCTTATTGAAATTTATCTATTTCAAACTTCCATAAAATAATCTTAGTCAACAAGAAGACATTGGGGCTTATCAAAGATGAATATAATGGTAAAATTGTAAAAGAACGAAATTGTAAAAAAAGAACTTTAACACTACAGATGCATTGCTATCGTTGAGAACTAAGGTGAAATACCTAACAGCCTGTAATTATACTGGCTCTGCATATCATTCATGGAAGAACACAATGGGCGACAGAAATAGATAATAGGGTGGACCTACCCAGACCGACACCTTGGCAGAAAAGAAATTGTACCGGCCAATAATGATTGACTGACTGATGACAAGGAACATCATCGACAATGCAGAGCAACGGATTTGCCCTCACACACCCTAACCCTTGCCCGACTTGGTATGGTCTAGGTCGTGTTCCAATATACACTGTGACCACTGTTCAGTGCTCTCGCTGATGAAAGTTTGTTCCATTACAGACTGCCAGTATATAGCCGCAGTATCCTAGGGAAATAAATGACATCGTGAATCATACAACCGTACAATCATAAAAAATCGAAAGTTAAAAAAGTTTGATACTTTATCCACGTCCAAGTCATACTTAAAAAAAGAGTTGGTCTGTGACTTGTCGAAAAGCTTTATTTTTATATTGACGTTAAAAATTTATTTATCGAGTATATTGCACAGCCATGTGGTGACCGCGTTACAATTTACAAACAGAAACAGAAACTTTTTTATTTAATATAGATTATAATTAATGCTTATTGAACATCACTCTTTTGTTTAATTTAGCGCTAATTCTGAAAAATGCTCAAATACTCTGCCTTGGGAAGAACCAGCAAGAAACCCAGCAAGATTTTTTTTAAATAACAGTTTATAAATATATATTATATTTTTTTTTAATAGAAGAAGCGGCAAACGAGCATACCACTCACCTGATGTTAAGTGACTACCGCCGCCCATGATCAACTGCAACATCAGGGGAATTGCAGGTGCGTTGCCGGCTCTTTAGAAAGGAGTAAGCTCTTTTCTTGAATGTCCCTAGGTCGTATCAGTCCGGAAAAAACCATTGGTCGTAAACCATTCCACAGAGAGGTTGTTTCACAATTAACAACACGAATAAAATTATAAATAGTTTGGTAGCTGAATAGTAAGCTTGGTAGTAAGAAAATCATTTGTCCTAAGTGAATAAATTATTTTATATAATGCCACATTTTTTTTAAATAAGCTTAAAAATTAAATACTACAATTAAATGCTTCATGATAATTTTGTCTCAAATTTTAATAGTTCTACGTTATAAAACAGTTCATTTTTAGGCTATTCGCAGATATTACATACGAAATCCCTACAGTCAGTTAATTTCTTAATCGTTTTGGGATATTTCGCAATTAAGAAAGGTATCCTCTAATCTCATTACAAACATAATCATCATCATCAATAAATAAAGTTACAAATTTAATCATAAGATTAGACCTGATATAATGTTCACTACATTTCATTTTAATTTTTTTCTCTGTATGAGAAGAAACTAAATTAGGCTGCAATAGTCCGTTGCTGTTTATGGTAGTAGGTAATGGAAAAACCTTGGTTAAAAAGACTGACTAAAATCACCTAGCTTCATCGGTGAAAGACGACGACGCTGCACACTGCCGCCATACCTTAAGGCAGTGATTCCCAAAGTGGTCTATATCGACCCCTAGAGGTCTATGACATGCAAGGATTCTACGTCAGCGAAAAAAAATTTGGGGGTCCATGAAATGAAAATGGGGTCCACGATAGTGGATCTCAACACATACACTGATAGTACCTATTTACTTACATCATACTATCTTATAATATCAAAACATATACATTATTTATAAAAGTACCTATGAATTAAAACATTTATTATATATGTTTATAAAATTGTGTAAGTTGTAGGATGTTGGTATTCGCTTTATGGTCGCAATACATTTTGAACTTCGCAGTCGCAGTCTCAGAGCTTCGCTACCTTGCACTGACTTGTTCAATTCGTCACTCTATAAATACGAATGTGGGACAAATACGTTTATTCGTTTCCTGAATCTTGAAAAGGAAAGTGCTAAGAAAATATTTTAAACAATATAAACAGATAGTATATCACACAAATTATAGTGAGTCAATGTTATTTTGTTTGAGAGTGCTGGAGAAAAGTAAGTACATTATTTTTTATTAAATTTTAGTTTTGTACTCGTACTTAGCAAAGATAGATAAATTACGCCAATCATGACTTTAGTTATGAGTAGTTTAATATTCAACCATGCAAAATTACACGAGTACTCCTCAATAGTTTCTTTTTGAAAGTTTTAGCAATCGGTATTATAATTACAGTGCAATCTCCGTAATTCGAGCTAATTGTTGCAAGAAGATGTTCGAATTATGGAATGTTTTCGGAAAAATCAAAAAATATTTTTAATATACAGCTGCTGGATTTTCTGTCTTATTTAAATAATTTAATTTTGCCCACAGATGACTGATGCCATGTCCGAATCTAAAAAGAAATGTAGACAGTACAGTGTCGATTATTTGAAATTTGGCTTCATTCCATCATTGCCGGACAAACAATTGCCTATGTGCCTTTTATGCAACAAAGTTTTGGGCAATAACGCTATGAAACTATCTAAACTGCAAGATCATCTGAGAAGATGCCACCCTGATAAAACAGAGAAAGATTTGAAATACTTTCAAACGCTCAAAGATAAACTTCGGAAGAGATCTGCACTGGACAGAATGTTCGCTTCGACGTCACAAAGAAATGATGATGGTTGGCGGGCGTCTTACAATATCTCATTACTTATAGCAAAATCTGGAAGACCGCATACTATCGGAGAGAAGTTAATTTTGCCAGCCGTTGAAGAGGTTTTAAAAACTGTTTTACACAAACCTGCATCTGATATCATTAAAAGAATTCCCTTAAGCTACAATACTGTTGGAAGACGTATTGATGAAATGAGTTCTGATATTAAAAGCTTTTTATGTAATTATTTGAAAACGATCCATTTCTCTATACAACTGTACAAGTTAACTTTACCTAATAATGCAGCATTATTATTGGCATATGTTCGTTTTATTATGAATCAGAAAATCTACGAAGAACTGCTCTTCACTAGAACTTTGATAACCGACACTAAAGGTGAATCAATATTTCATGTTTTGAAGGATTACTTCATTGAAAAAGCAATTCCTTTATCAAATATAATATCAGTAGCTACATATGGAGCACCTGCCATAGTTGGACGTTACCGTGAATTTATAAGCTATTTAAAACAAAATGTGTCAGGGGTGTTAGCAATACATTGCGTCATCCATCGACAACATTTAGTTGCTAAAAATTTGAGTGTTAGATTGCATGAATCACTTCATTTATTTATTTATTTATTTATTTAAAACTTC
Source organism: Parnassius apollo (assembly GCA_907164705.1). Classification (NCBI taxonomy): domain Eukaryota; kingdom Metazoa; phylum Arthropoda; class Insecta; order Lepidoptera; family Papilionidae; genus Parnassius; species Parnassius apollo. The sequence goes on from CAJQZP010000066.1 coordinate 9,865, forward strand.
ATATACACAAGTAGGCGGACTCATAACACATATAGGCGGACTTAATGCCTAAGGCATTCTCTCCCAGTCTACCTTGGGATGATGCAGAGATAGAATGAAGTAGGTGTAATAAAAAGTTAACATGCGAATACTAAAATAAAATAACAAAAAAAAATTGTAATACATGGAAATAAAATACATAAGATATAAATGGTACATCGCAAATAAAAAGATAAAATTACATTAATATTCATACACATATATGTATATAAAATATATAATATACATAATTACAATAAGAACAATAAGAATATATATATACACATATAAACATACATACATACATATATATACATATACATACATACACACACATACATACATATATACACATATATATACACATGTACAACCAGTGCGTGTTGCTAGTGATGACTTACGGATCAGAGACGTGGTCCTTCACTGCTGGCCGTATGAGGACGCTGGTTCTGCCAATGATGAGGATGATGATTCTGCCAATTTATTAAGTAAGTGTTCCCGAACCTTCATCTTGAACGCGTACCGATTGCTAGCCGTCCTGATTTCGAGAGGGAGTGCGTTCCAAAGGAGAATAGATTGAATGTGGAAAGAAGAATGAACAAGTCCAGAGCTATGGGATGGACATTGGAGAAGAAGGTTGTTCGTAGAGCGGAGGTTTCTCTCATGACTAGCACTAAGCAACTGAAAGTGAAGAGATAAGTAGGAAGGGGAAGTTGGAGACATCGGGATAGAATAAAGGGTGGTGAGTGCACGCAAACTACGGCGTTGACGAATAGGTAACCATTTTAATTGAGATCGATACGTGGATACATGGTCATACTTTCGAAGATTGAAAATGAATCTGTAGGTGTGCTGCGCACACACATGTAAACTTCGCAATGTTGTATTGTAACTATATTATGTAGTGAATAAGATTTTTCAACCAGTCACTAGTTGCCCGCCAACTGTATGGCACGTTCCGCTATAATAAATATATTAGTAAAAGATTTCATCTTTCATTATGGTCACCAATAGGCACCCATATGGAGTCAGCTCCTAAACTGGTGACCCCGACGGTGATATTGTGATATTCAAGTTACATTATTTAAGTTGAATGTAATTGTAGAGGTATCGTGTTCAGTATTTTGCGTATACTGCACTTTCATATAGGTTCCAGGTAGCTAGTTTAGTTATAATGTATTTAATATAATTTCATTCGAAATACTTCCTTTGCGATAGCATTAGCGCGATAAGTTTTACGATTTTTACTATGGGTAATTTTCAAGAAAAACCAGTTATTGTTTCTCAGGCTCAAAATACTGTAGAGAATAAAGTGGATAATTTTCAAACATGGTTATATGTGATAGCCAGTTTTATGGGGGCGATAATCCTGTACACTATTTGGATAAAGTTTAATAAGAAGTTCAAAAGCTGGCTTCGTCATCAGGTGTTAATGACAGGCGTTCCGATATCGGGCCAGAATATGGGTCAGATGATAGGTGCTTCTAGCACCAGTCTGCAGCATGTGCCCGCGCCCGCCGCGGCCGCCACCCCTTTCGCGGGGGTCTCCGTACAGCCCTGCGCACAAGCGCATTAGCAAGTTTTTGTTGTTAGTTTTAAGTTTATATTCATTGTATAGTTTTAAGTTTTTTGTATTCATTTTTTGTAAAGGGGGAAGTATTGTAGGTGTGCTGCGCACACACATGTAAACTTCGCAATGTTGTATTGTAACTATATTATGTAGTGAATAAGATTTTTCAACCAGTCACTAGTTGCCCGCCAACTGTATGGCACGTTCCGCTATAATAAATATATTAGTAAAAGATTTCATCTTTCATTATGGTCACCAATAGGCACCCATATGGAGTCAGCTCCTAAAAATCGAATGCAGTTATTCAGAAGACGGTCATATTTGTTGAGAAGATCTGCATTCAGGTCGAAATAACACACATCACCATAGTCGATTAGGGGAAAAATTAAACTCTGCACAAGCATTGTCTTAATTTCAGATGGTAGAAAATTTTTTAGGCGATAGAGAGAACGCAGGGTACCAGTGACTTTCTGGCTAACGGTCGTTGTTTGGGCTTTCCAACTCAAAGTAGAATCAATTAATAAACCTAGGTCCTTCACAGTGGAACACAATTGAATCTCAGTACTATTAAAATGATAGGAGGTAGAGCTACTGTTTTCAATCTCTGGATCATCGGACGGCTACCAATTATTATGGCCTGACACTTCGAAGGGTTTACCATTAGGCCAAACCTGTCAGACCAGTTCTTAATGTACTCAAGGTCCCTGTTAAGTGTGTCCACCGCTGTAGAAATATCGTCAATACTCGCTTGTGTGTACAATTGCAAGTCATCAGCATACAGATGATACGCAGACTGAAGGTTTTGAGTAATGAGATTAATAAATATAGAAAACAACAAAGGAGATAATATGCCACCTTGAGGGACACCAGCATGTATGTCAAGCCAGCTAGATGATAGCTCATCGATGCGAACCAACTGCTGGCGCCCTCGAAGATATGATGAAAACCAATCCAGTGCTTCGGGTGAGATCATAGAAAGGGAAAGGATGGAAATTAGAATGTCATAACTAATGTTATGACATTCTAAAATTCATTTAGTCATTGATGCAGTAAACCGAAACCGAAGCAACGCGTTGAATACGCGGTTATTTGCGCAGTTGTGTGAAGAAAATGACGAACACTTTCATCAATTATTCCTTCGTTGCATTTAATAATTAAAATTATAACGTTGCATATATGGATGTAGCACAAATGGATCGGCTCGAACGAAGAAGGACCAGAGTGACCGACATAGCCCAACGGATTAGTAAGCTGAAATGGCAATGGGCCGGCCATATAGCTCGATGAACCGACAACCGTTGGGGAAAAAAGGTTCTCGAGTGGCAGCCTCGTACCGGTAGGCGAAGTGTAGGGCGATCCCCCACTAGATAGAGTGACGACCTGGTAAGACATGCAGGAAGTCGACGGATGCAGGTGGCTCAGGACCGTGCTTTGCGGCATACCTTGGGGGAGGCCTATGTTCAGCAGTGGACTTGTGAAGGGCTGTAATGATGATGATGATGATGAAGAAGGATCACGATCTCACAAAATAGCATAAAATAGCAGCTTAAATCTGCTGCGTTTCGTATGCTGAGTGTAAAGAACCGGATAATATTTTTACTGGAAACGAGGCACTCCACATAGTTTTACAGGGGTGACAATGCATTTACATTTTGATTCTTATTCGATGACAGATTCAGTCTATGGGCTACAGTATCAACTTAACATCATGTGGACTGTGTACTCGTTTGTTGGGTGACAAACAAGTACACAGTTCATAGTTTACATAATAAAAACATATTTAATCCAATACACAGTTTATGCTTGACAAACAGAGCACATGTCATCAAGCAACTTCAACATGCCATCAACACCAAAACATTAACTGACGAAATAACGTCAAAAAAATGGACGTCGGTTCGCCCATTCACTGACGATTCGGACTGCTTCTATTTGGCGTGGCGCACGTTTTTAACATTGACGAACGGCCGCGGACGACGTCCATTTGGACTGGACGCATAGATTTCAATCCATTTGTAAATCCAGAGCTGGATGAAATCCATCCAAATGGCATATGTTTTTACCATTCACGGAACGATTTTGGACGATTACCACTCCATTTTGATTAATGGACGTATCGTCAGTGGGTACTATTAGAGTCTTAAGTCATGGATTCAACGAAATGGCTATGGACAATTTAATGGACATATTATTATGTTGTTGGTTACACACTAGGTTGGTATTCTCTTTGCTGGAAACAAATTAGTTATTGCCTCGCTAACTACGGGTCTTTTTAAAATTCTAGACCAACAAAGAAAGATATAAATTAAGTGATTTCAAAAACGTGCTCAACTTCTTGGCATGTACTCACGCACACATTATTATTTTTTAACCGATTTCAAAAAAGGAGAAGGTTCTCAATTCGAGTGTATGTTCTTTTTTTATGTATGTGTTACGCGATATCTTCGCAGATTGTGAATCGATTTTAATAATTCTTTTTCTGAATAATACTAGTTTTTACCAACTTTATCGCGTATATTTCCTTTTTTATATTCCCGATGTTTCAAGCATTTATTTTATTAAATAGGCTTTACCTTGTGATGGTGATGTCATTGAATTTTGAAGAAAAAATTCCACACACCAAGGTGGAAAATAGAGGAAAAAGTTACATATTGGACTATTGTTTACGACATTTCAAATGACATCTTCGCAGATAAACAACCGATTTTAATGATTAAACATCAATTAAGGAAACATCTCATTAAAATTTAAATTAAAGTGACATAAATGACTTATAATTGTGTGTAGCAATTTCATATTTGTAACAAAAAAAATAAGCATAGATGTTATAAATATTTTTAATTTACAAAGGAATATTTATTACACAAATGTTAATTTAATTATTATTTTACGTTTTATATTTTTAATGACATGTGATGACAACAAGCGTAGTAAGTAAAATTAAAAATTTTGTACAACCGACTTCAACATTCAAAAAATGAAAACTTCATCAATGTTAGTCGAAGTCAATAATTAAATACGCAATATTAAGGATAATTCAAAAACTACTGGTCAGACCTTGGTAAAATTTATACGGGTCAACAAGAAACGCAGCTGCTCTCAAATAGAAAAGTCTCATGAAAATATCAAGATCGTTTCACCTAAAAAAAATTCTTAAGTAACACATATAAAAAATACAGTCGAATTGACAACCTCCACCTTTTTGAGAAGTTGGTTGAAAAAATGACATTTGATTAGTTTTCTCATAAATTGTACATGCCAACACATTAGAAAATGGTTTAGCTTTGTTATTTTTTTAATTTTCAACCTAAGTATATATTGTATTTTATTATTGTATTTTTAAAATGTAAATAAATATATACCAATATATAAAAATAAATATTTGAATTTGAATTACTTACGCCACAATTTTGCATTCTATATTTTCATAGAAATATTATTCATAACGACTAAGATTAAAGTGTAATATCCTATAACTATCAACCTGTTTACCGATTCTATTCTCGTTTAATCTCATTTTCCCTCATCTAGCAGCCACAACTCAGCAAATTTATTGAAGGCGTTGTTATACTCTCTTAATTTTACTCCTTATGTTGACGAAAATAAATTCACTTACGTTGCTTTCTTAGTGATAACTTTATGTGAAACTAGGGAAACATAGTTCACACGCACGCTTATAGTATTACTGGACCTTATATTCACTTGTGTGGTGGCGCCATAAGAGAATCCACTACCCCATATCATCACATACGTGACGTAAGAGGCGACAGAAGTAAATAAAACAGGAGAGGATCAGCAGCAGCAGGAGCTTTATGTGATAGAAACGCTGCAGCTATATAACGAATGTAGCACAAATAGTAGGGCTCGATCGGGGTACGTGCAAGCTCTCACAGAATGCCAGTGTAAAATAACAGTTCGATGCTGCTGTGTTTGGTCGTATGGTAAATGTTAAGAACCGGAGATCCTTTTTACTGGAAACGTGGCATTCCAATTCAGTCCTCAGAAGTGATAACGCATAATATGCACGTTTATTCTTAATTTAGGATCTTTATGGGTCACAGCAACCACTTACTGACTGTGACTGACTGTGTGCTCGCTTATCGCCCTTATTCAATACGAAGTATCAATCAAATAACAACACAACCCAAGCGTGGCAACTATGGCAAATATACACGGGAAAGGCTTATGTTAAGTTGTGGATTTTTGATAGGCTGTAATTAATTAATAGACACCAACATCAGTTCTCAAATTAAAAAAAGAAGTCTTGTCATCCCTCGAAGGTGACTAAGATGGAATGCATAGTTACCGTTCTCAGGCCACCGGCCACCTACACAGTCCACATGATGGTAGTTGGATGCTGTGGCCCAAAAAGATCTACATTTATTCTCAACTAAAAAATAAAATGCAGATGCATTGTCACCACTGAGGACTGATATCTGCGGTTCTCTACACTCAACATACAAACCACAGCAGCAATAAGCTGCTATTTTACTTTGGTATTCATCATTTTTAATATATGATGAATACCAGCCATACCATAAATTTCAGTATACATCTTACGAAACATTTATAACAGTATCTTTTTTGTCAGGTCTTTTTAAGACAATGCCAAGCAGCACAACATCGAACTGTTGACCATAGTGTTTGAAATTCCGGTCCGATCATCAGCCTATGTGACGATATGGATAAGGATTAGCCACGTTCAAATTGATATATTTTATTACAATTCATTGTTTGTCAGAACCTTGTTGGTTAACAGATGATGTACTGGTTTCGGCTATATTTTCGCTTTAACCTGTACTTATTTTCATTTTTGGCTAGCTGGTCTCCGCGATATCCGCATGAAATGGGTTTTGACTTTTTTTACGCGGACGCCTAATTGTATTTCAAAAATAAAAAGAGACCTAAGCTACTCCTTGTAAATCAGCTATCAGCCGGTGAAAGTCCTGGCCGTTCTGCACTGAGAATATAATATGTCTATGTGCTTACGGCATCCACTTATAATCAGCTGGACTGTGTATTCGGTTGTGATCCTTATTCTACATAAAAAGTTGATTTGTTTTGTTTCTATAATATAGTATTGACTATTGACTATGAAAATCAAAATATTATTTGTCGAACCTGTGGGCCAAATTGCAATGCTTTGCTTATAGAAAAAGGATCTCTGGTTTTCCATACTTACCATAAGAAATACAGCCTTAGACCATATTGAACACAGTATTATTATTTTACACTGTTAATTAATCCCTGAGAGCGTAGACCTACTCTGCTCGAGCCAATCCGTTTATGCTGCAACCATAATACAATTACAGCGTGACTATACCTCGGTCATCCTACTCTAGGTGATTTGTCTAAATCGTCACTCTTGACAGGCGTATTCACGATCACGGTGCCAGAGCGAACAAACGTCGTATGGAGTGTAGAAGTAAGGAGTACCAACTCCCATAGTAGAATAGTTGAAAAAGTGTCCACCTGTAACACTGACCTCTATATATACGTAAGTACGCTGGACTGGCTATACCATACAAAATGACTGTGCTAATTTGAAGCGCCGCTAAAGGATGTCTTGAAAAATAAAATTGACATAATATGCCAAAATATCTATTTGTCTTTCTTTTCTTCTTTTCTTCTTTTTTACTTCAGATATTTATTTCATTATATATTATTCAAACATCATATTATATATATCATTCATTTGTATATTTTTTACGAAGTTTATAAGCATGATATATATATATATATATATATATATATATATATATATATATGTATTATTGTATGTATATTTATACTATATGTGTATATATGTATATATGAATATATATATATATATATATATATATATATATATATATATATATATTAATGTAATTATTTACGTATAATGGTCGCACCTGCCAACAATTGTCCTTGGCACCCAGGGTTGACTGGCAGAGAATGCCACATGGCATTAAGTCCGCCCTATGTACCCCTTTAGCTTAAGGTGTTACGTTTAAGTTTTTAAATAAATAAAATTAAATAAAAAATATGTTGCCTTATTCATATTCTCATATTTAATAAGTCTGTATTTTGAACTTTTAAACTAAGAAACGAAAGTATTTTATGTTGTTTGATTGTGTATAATATTTGTTACATAATAAGAATTATTTTTATTAATAATGAGAGGCTGCGTAATCTGTAAAACTCGTTACCAAAAGGGAAACAGTATAACATTTCACAAGTAAGTGAATTTGCAGTAAATATTAAACAAATTAAAACTGTTTGATAAGTACTTAGAAATCTGTTACTAATCTTAATATCATATATACCAACTTGTTTGGCTGTATATTACTGAGTTTTGATAAACAATAAAATTCAATAGGGTTGTCGAGTTCCTTGTCTATAATATTTATCGATGTTCTTTCCTACCCATATCTGTTAACAAACAAAGTCACCAACAACAGATGATTACCAAATGTTTATTAATTTACAGGTTTTCAACTGAACCTAGACTAAAATTATGGCTTAAAATCAAAAATATTGTGAATTGGCGTCCGAAACAAAATGATCATATTTGTTCCAAAAATTTCACAGACGACTGTTGATTGTTGACTGAAGAGATGAGACTGCACCGCTTTGAAAAAGTGCAGTATACCGACAATATTTTCTGGTAGTAAGTAAGCTTTACCGCAATCTGATGAACGATATGGCATCGTAGAAAGTATGAACAAATATAAATTTTTATAAAGTAGAAAATATTTTACTGTCAATAGACAGACTTGTAGTTGATTAGAATAGGCGTTATTATAGCAGCTGATTTGTTTTTTATAATACTAAAACCAAATGAACGGTCGACAATAAATTATTCTAGAAAATATGTTTTTATTTTTATTTTGTGTACTTAGTTTAATGTTAATAATTTTTTAGTGGATGGCTACCCGAGTACAGAACCAGAGTATAAAACTAATCCAACTGTGATGTGTAAGACAGGGTGACGTAATATAAAAAAATACTTTACCGCTGCATTGGAAAACGTTTTCAACCTACTGGATTGGAAAGGATATGGTATTAAAGTCAATGTCGTGTACGTCACTCACCTTCGTTTTGCCGACAATATAGTCATATGAAGGACCTATGCACTATGTTCAATGACCTCAATAGTGTCTCCAACGGATAGGTCTTAAAATAAACATGGACAAACAAAAGTCATGTGTAATGTCCATGTCACACCTATGCCGGTAGTTTTTGGGAGCACTTAGCTGAAGTTGTTGATGAGTATTTTTATTGGGACAAATAGTCCGACTAGGTAGGTTAATCGACGGATTCAACTCGGCTGGGCAGCCTTCGGGAGATTACAACACATCTTCTCGTCAGGAATACCTCAAAACTAGATTGCATAACCAATGCGTTTTACCAGTGATGAAATATGGATCTGAGACGAGGTCTTTCACTGCTGGCCGTATGAGGGGCTCGAAGTAGCTCAATGAGCTATGAAGAGGGCTATGCTTAGGGGTTCAAACTTAGGAATGAGGATATCTGCAGCAGAACCAGAGTGACCGACATCGCCCAATGGATTAGTAAGCTGAAGTGGCAATTGACGGGCCATATAGCTCGAAGAACCGAATACCGATGTGGAAAAAAGGTTCTCGAGTGGCAGCCTCGTGCTGGCAGGTGAAGTGTAGGACGTTCCCACACTGGAGTCAAAACCTGGTAAGACATGCAGGAAGTTGATGGACGCAGGTCGCTCAGGACCGTGCTTTGTGGCATTCCTTGGGGGAGGCCTATGTACAGCGGTGGATTTGTGAAGGATTTTAATGATGATGAATGATAATGACATTACATTAATATGATACATAAATAGAATGGACGTTACGGGTAGAGTCCATCTATCCATAGAGTCCATTCTATTTATTTAGGTATAGAAGGGTATAGAATTTTGATCGATATAATTTGGTACACTGTCTTATCCCTAGTATTAGTTCCGTGGACGTGCACTTCTGCTGTCAGCGCCAAAATGGCGGAAATCAAATCGCTTCATCATGTCACGGTGTATAGCCAGTCCAGCGTACTTGTATATATAGAGGTCAGTGACCTGTAAGCAGTAAAAAACAGTTCAAAATCTCTTCACAACAGTGCTGGAGTAGCTACAGGGATGAAATGAACTTAGCAGTTGTCGACGGTTTAAGTCTACAGTCTAAATTTGAAAGAATTTTTATAATTTTTTTATTGCACAGACTCACCATAATTCTTTTTACAATAATTATTTTTTTGCTTTTAAAATTTTTATTTTCAAAATAATTTACGGTGATTTATCCTACACTGTAGTTTATTCGAGCGCTATTGTAGAGAGTTTTTGAACTGTTATTTACTGCTTACACATTTGCAATTATTCTTCTATAAGAGATTGTCCTCCTCACATCTATACTCCGTGGTTGAGTATTTTACGAGAGATTTATTTAAAGATACTTTGATATTTAAAGATCTTATTGCCATCTACTGGAAATTTATTATTATTGTAAAGTGGTTGTTATACCGCCATCTACCGGTAATTATAAAATGTTTCTGTCATTTCCTATAATTTTCTCTTACATCATTTATGAAACCAAATCGTGTGATAAATAATTTAACGAAAATTTTATACATATTAAAGCCTGTTGTAAAGAGGTTGTTATACCGCCTTCTACTAAAAATTTACGCTTATTGCAAAAAGGTTGTTATACCATCATCTACTGGAAATTTACGATTATTTTAAAGAGGTTTTTATACCGCCATCTACTGGAAATTTACGCTTACTGTAAAGAGATCGTTATACCGCCATCTACCGGTAATTATAAAATGTTTCTGTCGTTTCCTAAACTTGTCTATTACGTCACTTATGAAACCAAATCGTGTTATAAATTATTTTACAATTATATAATTACGCTTATTGTAAAAAAGGTTGTTATACCGCCATCTACCGGTGATTATAAAAAGTTTCTGTCATTTCCTTTACTTTATGGAGTGTAGAAGTAAGGAGTGCAGACTGTGTATTAAAAAATGTCCATAGAAAACTGTTAAATAAGGGTGGCGCCACTATAACTACGGGGTATACTTTAAAAAACGATCCGAAAAATATTAGTGGGATAGACGACTTTTTCGAGGTTATATTTACTAAATAAAATTATTTTAGATTTTAGAGCTACTGAGCAGTTTAGAAGCACACTTAAACCGTCGACAACTGCTAAGTTCATTTCATCCCAGTAGCTACTCCAGCGCTGTTGTGGAGAGTTTTTGAGTTGTTATTTACTGCTTACAGATGACCACTTTTTCACTTTTTATGTTATATATATATATATATATATATATATATATATATATATATATATATGTATATACATATTGATTTTCTTATATTTTATTTTAGTATTCTTAGGAGGATTACCAGTTTTATTTATTTATGTATAAAATCATTGTAAAATAAGTTACGTAAGAGACAAGTACAGGAAATGACAGAAACATTTTATAATTACCGGTAGATGGCGGTATAACAACCTCTTTACAATAAGCGTAAATATGTATAAAATAATTGTAAATTAATTTATTACACGATTTGGACTCATAAGTGACGTAAGAAACAGGTAAAGTATGGAGTATTACTTCTACACTCCATAAAGTAAACTATGGAGTGTAGAAGTAAGGAGTACCAACTCAAAAAGTAGAATAGTTGAAAAAGTGGCCATCTGTAAGCAGTAAATAACAACTCAAAAACTCTCCACAACAGCGCTGGAGTAGCTACTGGGATGAAATGAACTTAGCAGTTGTCGACGGTTTAAGTGTGCTTCTAAACTGCTCAGTAGCTCTAAAATCTAAAATAATTTTATTTAGTAAATATAACCTCGAAAAAGTCGTCTATCCCACTAATATTTTTCGGATCGTTTTTTAAAGTATACCCCGTAGTTATAGTGGCGCCACCCTTATTTAACGGTTTTCTATGGACACTTTTTGATACAGAGTCTGTACTCTTTACTTCTACACTCCATAAAGTAAAGGAAATGACAGAAACTTTTTATAATCACCGGTAGATGGCGGTATAACAACCTTTTTACAATAAGCGTAATTATATCATTGTAAAATAATTTATAACACGATTTGGTTTCATAAGTGACGTAATAGACAAGTTTAGGAAACGACAGAAACATTTTATAATTACCGGTAGATGGCGGTATAACGATCTCTTTACAGTAAGCGTAAATTTCCAGTAGATGGCGGTATAAAAACCTCTTTAAAATAATCGTAAATTTCCAGTAGATGATGGTATAACAACCTTTTTGCAATAAGCGTAAATTTTTAGTAGAAGGCGGTATAACAACCTCTTTACAACAAGCTTTAATATGTATAAAATTTTCGTTAAATTATTTATCACACGATTTGGTTTCATAAATGATGTAAGAGAAAATTATAGGAAATGACAGAAACATTTTATAATTACCGGTAGATGGCGGTATAACAACCACTTTACAATAATAATAAATTTCCAGTAGATGGCAATAAGATCTTTAAATATCAAAGTATCTTTAAATAAATCTCTCGTAAAATACTCAACCACGGAGTATAGATGTGAGGAGGACAATCTCTTATAGAAGAATAATTGAAAATGTGTAAGCAGTAAATAACAGTTCAAAAACTCTCTACAATAGCGCTCGAATAAACTACAGTGTAGGATAAATCACCGTAAATTATTTTGAAAATAAAAATTTTAAAAGCAAAAAAATAATTATTGTAAAAAGAATTATGGTGAGTCTGTGCAATAAAAAAAATTATAAAAATTCTTTCAAATTTAGACTGTAGACTTAAACCGTCGACAACTGCTAAAATTGTACTTAAGAAAGAGTGAAAGTGTGCGTGGTGTGTGTGTGTGTGTGTGTGTGTGTGTGTGTGTGTGTGTGTGTAAGCGTTGTGTGTGTGTGTGTGTGTGTGTGTGTGTGTGTGTGTGTGTGTGTGTGTGAGTTTAGCGAATAAGCAGTTCTGTTTCTTCGTAATTAAGGCTAAGCAGAGTAGTTGTTAGCAAATTTTTTAATTTAGCACAAGTGAGGGGATACATATTAAGCCTACTATTTAATTTATTATATAGCTAAGTTCATTTCATCCCTGTAGCTACTCCAGCACTGTTGTGAAGAGTTTTTGAACTGTTTTTTACTGCTTACAGGTCACTGACCTCTATATATACAAGTACGCTGGACTGGCTATACACCGTGACATGATGAAGCGATTTGATTTCCGCCATTTTGGCGCTGACAGCAGAAGTGCACGTCCACGGAACTAATACTAGGGATAAGACAGTGTACCAAATTATATCGATAAAAATTATATACCCTTCTGTACCTAAATAAATAGAATGGACTCTATGGATAGATGGACTCTACCCGTAACGTCCATTCTATTTATGTATCATATTAATGTAATGTCATTATCATTCATCATCATTAAAATCCTTCACAAATCCACCGCTGTACATAGGCCTCCCCCAAGGAATGCCACAAAGCACGGTCCTGAGCGACCTGCATCCATCAACTTCCTGCATGTCTTACCAGGTTTTGACTCCAGTGTGGGAACGTCCTACACTTCAACTGCCAGCTCGAGGCTGCCACTCGAGAACCTTTTTGCCACATCGGTATTCGGTTCTTCGAGCTATATGGCCCGTCAATTGCCACTTCAGCTTACTAATCCATTGGGCGATGTCGGTCACTCTGGTTCTGCTGCAGATATCCTCATTACTAAGTTTGAACCCCTGAGCATAGCCCTCTTCATAGCTCATTGAGCTACTTCGAGCCCCTCATACGGCCAGCAGTGAAAGACCTCGTCTCAGATCCATATTTCATCACTGGCAAAACGCATTGGTTATGCAATCTAGTTTTGAGGTATTCCTGACGAGAAGATGTGTTGTAATCTCCCGAAGGCTGCCCAGTTGAATCGTAACTTACGTAACGTACGTTACGTAACTTATTTTACAATGATTTTATACATAAATAAATAAAACTGGTAATCCTCCTAAGAATACTAAAATAAAATATAAGAAAATCAATATGTATATACATATTAATGTATATATGTATATATATATGTATATATATATGTATATATATATACATAAATAAAAACTCACGCCTGTCACCCAGAGGGGTAGGAAGAAACTACAGACTTCCATTTGGCACGATCCTGACACACCTCTCTCGCCTCCTCCACATCCATATACTTACGCATACATGCTCGTCGGTTAAGGGTACTCCTAATTTGGCCCGCTTTCAATATAACGCCAATTTGGTCAATAAACTTTCACCTAGGACGTCCCTTTCGGACTATGCCGTTTGTCACTCTTTCCTCATTCATTCTTTCCACATGACCAAACCACCGAAGCATTCCTTTCTTAATCCTGGTCAAAACATCATATTGTAAACCACACTCTTCTCTTATCACACAATTTCTCACCCTGTCATTCAGATTCAGCCCTTAACATACTTCTTAACGACCAGATGAGGACAAGGGACAAGGGGCTAGACTAAAATTTTGACACTGTGGAGTTTGAGTTCAAACTCAAGATTGTCTCAGAATACCGGCTTTAGTGTTCTATTTTCCAATTCAGCAGTACCGTTATATTTCAAATTCGCCTAATGTCTAGTAGATGATATTCCAGATAATAAGCCAATTAATAAGTTTGAAATATTATTATTTAATCTAATAGATGGTTAAAAATATTGTAATGGAAAAATGCTATAATTAATACCTAAAGATATTTTTAAGTTTTCAAGGAATAGTTTAAGAAAAGAACTTTGGAGATTATTGATAAAGAATTTCTTTTTCTTTCTTGAAGATATATATATATATATATATATATATATATATATATATATATATATATTTTCATGGAATACTGTTCCCATCTCTGGGCTGGGGCTCCCCAGTTCCAGCTCCTTCCACTTGACTGCATCCAGCGCAGAGCGGCTCGAATCGTCGACGACCGAGTGCTTTCCGATCCGCTCGATTCACTGGCACTGCGAAGAGATGTTGCATCTCTTTGCATTTTCTTTCGCATACACCATGGAGAGTGCTCTAAGGAATTGTTCGTATTAATCCCAGCCGCCAAATTTCGTGATCGCACTACGCAGCAAACGTGCCGATACCATCCACACCATCTGGATGCTTGGCGGTCCACCACTGTAGGTTTCAAGAGGAGTTTTCTTCCCCGTACAACCTCTTTATGGAATAGTTTACCACCAGCGATTTTTCCGGACCGATACGACCTGGGGACCTTCAAGAAAAGAGCGTACTCCTTTCTAAAGGGCCGGCAACGCACCTGCAATTCTCCTGGTATTGCGGTTGATCATGGGCGACGGTAGTCACTTAACATCAGGTGAGCCGCATGCTCGTTTGGCCCCTCTTCTATATATATATATATATATATATATATATATATATATATATATATATATATATATATATATATATATATTTATCAAAAAACCCAAGCATACCAACGCAATACTTCAAGATTCAATTAACTATTTTTGCCTAAAATTTACTAAAGTTTTTAGTTTAATTTAATTTAATTACATGCATTAAAATTCGTAGAAATAGTTTTGTCCGATATTGTTTTAAGTAACCTGTTGTGTTAATATTTTTTTCTAAAAAAATTTGACAGTGTGTCAAAAATTTTTACATCGACATTATGTACTACGCATTAGATTTCGCGTTTCGAACACACACTATATTCAAACAAACTGTTCTGCAATACATGCGCCTTACTTTAGTGTCATTTATTGTGGCTTCACACTACATTTCGAAGTGTAATTTTGTGAAGTGGAAATACACGACTTAAATCCTTCCCCTTCCTTTCTTTGATTGTGATAGGGTAGACCGAACTGGTGGTAGCAAATCGTTCCATTCAGTACTATATAAATATATTAGAATATGAGCTCAATCGATCAAGTCAATTGGAACTTACACGATTACTAACAGACGATTATTTAAAGAAAAGATGTAGGTAATGATTATTAAATGTTAAAATGATCGAGTTACGAGTAAGTACTTAGAATATCTATAAAGGTGGATGCTTCGACCGTTCGCCCATACTTATTTTAACCAAAATATACACTAAACACAGACACTATTTCTTTAAAACTAATCATTTTATCACTTCTCTACAATGAAATGTGTAGTACGCCTCTGACCTTTATAGGCAATAACTTACATTATATATCGAGAAAAACAATAGTGAAATCTTGAATAAAACTATTATTTACGGATTTTATCGCGTTTAATTACTTTAATTTATTTTTATTATAATACCGACGTTTCTTGCTTTGTAGAACTAACTAGAAGAATTGCTTGTAGAACTCCTCTTTCCATACATAGCTGTAATCCTCCTTCAATATATAGTTGGTGAATCGATCTGGCTCACTATGGGACGTATTGGAGCGTTTGGTTTGTGTTTCTTCGGTAACCCATACAACCTTGCATACAAACAAGGTTGTATCATCTGGCTATCTATTGTGGAAGGAGGAGTTCTACAAGCAAGTAGATGGTGTGGCGATGGGCTCACCTGTGTCTCCCATAGTCGCCGACATATTCATGGAGGACTTTGAGAAGAAAGCCCTTCTTACTGCTCCTGTAAATCCAAGGTTCTACAAGCTGTACGTAGACGACACTTTCACAATTTTACCATCTGACAAAGTAACTGCATTTTTAGACCACCTTAACTCCATAAACTCTAAAATATAATTCACAATGGAGTTAGAGACAAATAATTCTTTAGCCTTCCTAGATGTTTTAGTCATCCGAAATCCTGATAACAATATTGGTCACACTGTGTATAGGAAATAATAATACGGTATTAACATCAATGGCGAGTACATCACTCATTCGATTTGCCTACGATATAGTCCTTATGGCAGAATCGCTGGAGGACTTAAGCACTATGCTCAATGACCTCAATAGTGCCTCCCAACGGATAGGTCTTAAGATGAACATGGACAAAACAAAGATCATGTTTAATGTCCATGTCACACCTATGCCGGTAGTTGTTGGGAGCACTATGCTCGAAGTTGTTGACGAGTACGTTTACCTGGGACAAATAGTCCGACTAGGTAAGTCCAACTTCGACCGAGAGGTCAATCGACGGATTCAACTCGGCTGGGCAGCGTTCGGGAAATTACGACACATCTTCTCGTCAGGTATACCTCAATCTCTGAAAACTAAAGTGTGTGCCAGTGATGACTTACGGATCAGAGACGTGGTCCTTCACTGCTGGCCGTATGAGGACGCTCAAGGTCGCTCAGCGAGCTATGGAGAGGGCTATGCTCGGAGTTTCTCTGCGTGATAGACTCAGAAATGAGGATATCCGCAGTAAAACCAGAGTGACCGACATAGCCCAACGGATTAGTAAGCTGAAGTGGCAATGGGCCGGCCATATAGCTCGAAGAACCGATAACCGATGGGGAAAAAAAGGGCGACCCCACAATAGATGGAGTGACGACCTGGTAAGATATGCAGGAAGTCGATGGATGCAGGTGGCTCAGGACCGTGCTTTGTGGCATTACTTGGGGGAGGCCTATGTTCAGCAGTGGACTTGTGAAGGGCTGTGATGATGATGATGATGATGATCCTTATTGTTTCTCCTTATTATACATCCACAAGTGAATATTTGCCTGACTAGGAATGCTTAAACAGTAGTAATGCTTCCAGAAGATTTTAGGATGTCGTTTTCGTCAAAAGTGGTTCGCTGTTTTCATTCATCGGCAAGAAAAAGTTAGTATAATTCCGAATTACTGCTTTAGAAATCTATGCCTTTATAAAGTATCTAAAAAACGAGTATAGTGTTAGTCTGTGAGACATTATGCTATAGTCTGCGCGGAAGTGCTAGTCATCGCCTTAGGTATGCAAGCGGCGAGACGGGGGAGGACGCGATTGACAAGACGCACACGAGATATTTGAGGACAGATAAATCTCCGGATAACCATGTTAGAAACTGTCTTAATTAACATAATGGGTAAATTATTTATATTTTCCGGGCTAAACAAAAATTAACACGTATTTAAAAGCGTTAATTAGATTTTATTATTTATAATACAAAACAGTTTTCTAAACTCACCACCCAAATTAAACCTAAATTACCTTACTGCGAGAATTCTATGTTCGACATGTGGGTTCGTATCACAAATAAGGAGGTTATTAAAACCTTGCGGTGTCTAGACATGAATAAAGCTAGTGGACCAGTTGGTATACCAGCTATAGTTCTATAGCGAAATCCGTTATAGCACAAAATTAATCCATATCTTCTTCTTCTTCATTACTATACATGTCTTCAATTTCCATATCCTCCTCAGAATCTGAATCGTTTCCCAGGTTTATGATCAACTCGTCTATTACATTGTCAAACCTCATATCGTGGTCCCAATATTGGTTCTCGATTTTCTGTACGTGGTCGTCACACTTTTGCCATCTTCCCGGAGTGAATTCAGAAAACAATTTTGTGATGATTGGAATTTTGTCGTCCAATGAAGTATTTATATAATTTGTAGCTAAATTGTTCTTTATATCGGCCCACACAAGCTCAATGGGGTTGAGATCAGGATGATATGGCGGAAGGCGAAGAACGATATGACCTGAAGCCTTTAATATTTCGTCAATGACGTAAATTTTTTCGGACTGAGTTCTATTTATCAAATGAAAGAGTTCGGCTTTTGTATTATCTGGTGTAAATTCAACATTACGTTCGCGTAACCAATCTTGCATGTCCCTTTTTAAACTTGACATAGTAGGTTTTTTCTTTACCTATACACAATGGTAGGAGGCATTGTCCATTACGACCACTGAATTAGGAGCTAGTTTATTTTTCAATTTGTGACTAACCCAGTTATGAAAATTTATGGCATTCATATCGCCATGGTAATCCCCACATTTCGAATCTGATTTGAAAATTGTTAAGGCACCGTTAACTAATCCGTCTCGGCTACCACCATGAACAATCACCAAACGACGCCCTTTGCCAATATCAGCATAAATTCCAGGCTCAGATTCGGATTGCCAACACATATTGGAGGTGTGGCTACTATTAACGTAGGTTTCGTCCAGATAATATATGTTTCGGTTTTCATTTCTATGTTTCCGTATAGCTCTTAAATACCTTACTCTCCATTCAGCAATACTGGGCCTCTCAATTAAAATGTGTCTCTTAGATTTACATTTTTTAAATAAATATCCCATCTTATGTAAAAGCTGTCGTAAATAGGTACAACCGCAGTTCACAATGCCATCTTCTTTTAAAACTGCAAGCAGCTTACGAATACTTGGGATTTTCTTATCACTAGTATAAAATTGATGAATTTTTCTTCGTATAACTCCCATGTCAAAATCATCAATCTGGATTCTCTTTTTTTATTTCTTTAGGTTTCCGCGGAGATGAAAATTTTGCAATTTCCGATGTTTGTAGACTCGAATTTCCTTCAGCTACAATTCGCATTACGGTGCGGGCAGACACTCCTGTAGCCTCTGCTACTAATTTATTAATGTTCATATCATATTTGTGTTCCATACTTTCCTTGTCGCCCTTTCGTCTTAAAAAAAAACTATGTACATTATAAATAATATTTTTCACTTGTCGTGGTATTGGCGGACCCATCTTAGAATATTTATCTCGTGTATTTTTGGAGAAAACTGTCGCGTACAACTGAATCGTGTAACCGTCGCGGCGGTTGACGGCAGACTGCGTCAGCTTGATGTTTATCTACCTCCCCCGTCCTGCCGCTCACATACCTAAGGCGATGCTACTTGACTAGCACTTCCGCGCAGACTATACAGAAATCTAAGTCTTCAGGGATGACGTTTTCTGTAAACTTTGGTAAGCTTAAATTGCTTGTATTACGAGTAGTTCACGCCAGTAGTCGAATGTCGGGTTCGAACCCACGACCTTTTTGAGTTCGCGGTCTGCGCCCTGCCATTAGGTTACTGTCGCTTATATTGACACTGCACGTTATATTAATCGATCTCTTCTGAATATTTACACTTATATTTTTTTATGGAATAAAGGTAGCAAACGAGCACACGTACCACCGGTTGGTAAGTAAATGTGGTGGCCCATAGACATCTATATCTATCCTCGATTAAGAATCAAAATGCGGATGCATTGATACCCCTAAGTACTAAGATGGTATGTCTTGTTTCCAGTAAAAGGAGTCTCCGGTTCTCTACACTCACGATACGAAACAAAGCAGCATTGAACTGCTATTTTACGCTGGTATTCCTTGAGAGCGTGGTCCTTCCCGGTTGAGCCGGCCCCATAGACATCCGTGTTATGTGTTCAAGGGGCATGCAAAGTAGCCGTGAATACAGTATTATACGTTTTGAACGGCCACCAATCGGGATACTAAAGGCTGCTTGTCATGCACTCTGGTAAATATACCGTGGTATGTACACAGGTCGCATGATCGTTTGCCCCCTCTTATATAAAAAAAAATCGGAATAAAAAATCGTTACACGCTCGTCACTCACCTTATAAACTTCTTATACCTCCGACACCCCTCAAAATCGACCTTCAATCATGTCATATGTATTAGCTCGAACAATATCATAACTGTTGAGGATGTGAGTAAGTAAAAACACATTGCAACGGATAAATCGCCTATTAGGTATAGTATATTTACACATGTGTGAATTATGAGCTTGTGTGTAGAAGACAACCGCTAACTTTCGACCCTGCAGCGAATAAAAAATATTATGTATTATATTACACACTATATATTACACTAGAGCCGTGGTAGCTCAGTGGTTAACACTCGCTGTAAATATAACAGAACGCGAGTAACCCGGGTTCGATCCCCGCCGGCACCAATGAAATTGTTAATTGCAATTTTAAGTGCTGATTTACCACGTGCTCGGCGGTGAAGGAAAACATCGTGAGGAAACCTGCATGTCCGAGGAATAAGAAAAAAAATATTTCGAAGACATGTGAAGTTCGTCAACACGCATTTGGGCAGCGCGGCGGACACTTCCTTGCCCTAAACCCTCTCAGAAATGAGGGGAGGCCTGAGCCCAGCAGTGGGACGTATTAGGCTGTAACTTTACTTTTTTTACTTTATATTACACTTGCTCCTCTTATTTTAATAATTTAGAATATTTATTCATTTACGTGCCTTAACTGATCTATATTCATCCGCGATCCACCCCGGCTTCGCACGAGTGATTTCTGGATCTCGACAACAGCAGATTTTGCGATTATCAGATGTTAACTAGTTACCCATTAGATGCGCATACAGACGGCAATTGATCTACATATTATGATTTAAAAAAATGGTTCTCATGAGTTCACCGTGTAGCGGCAGTGTAGGAATATTCACTACTCGATATCATCCTGTGAGTGTCACAAGAGGCGACAGAGGGACATTAAAACAGAAGATAACCGCGGATGCCAACCTGCTGCAAAGCGTGCCAACAATGGCAAAATCCTCCCGATGAGACAATCTATGTGAGAGAACTTTTGTAGGCTGTACTGGACGGATGATACAAACATCTGCGTGAAACATTTATCTGTCATTTAGCTATACACAACAACACCACTACACGAGTACTGTATGTATATGCCTCGTATAGAGGCTCAGCAACAACAAGTGTCGTATTTTCGACGGTGATATGCCTTTCCTAGTTTAGTGGTGTTGGGGTAGTGGTATTGGGTTTAATGGCAGCAGAGATAGTGCAAACATTTGAGGGGGAGAGGAAAGTGTTCTTTAAAGTGGATAAGATACAGCATTCTATTTTTCAAGCATTATAACTATTTAATTTTCACATCTTTAATATTTTATTTTCTATCTACTTTTCTCGAATTGATATGTAAGCTAAGCTAGTTATTGTATGTAAATATTCCCGGGTTTGATACCTGTCGATACAAACGAAATTTTTATTTGCGATTGTAATTGCTGAATTACCACGTACTCTAGAAGTGGGGGCAAACGAGCATACGGTTCACCTGATGTTAAGTGACTACCGCAGCCCATGACCAACCGCAACACCAGGAGAATTGCAGGTGTGTTGCCTGGCCCTTTAGAAAGGAGTAAGCCGTTTTCTTGAAGGTACTTATGTCGTATCGGTCCGGAAAATCGCCGGTGGTAAACTATTCCTCAGAGAGGTTGTACGCGGAAGAAAACTCCTAGTGAAACGTACCGTGGTGGACCGCCAAACATCCAGATGGTGTGGATGATATCGGGAGGTTTGCCTCGTAGTGCGTTCATGAAATTTAGCGACTGGGATTAATCTGAACAATTCCGCAGAGCACTCCAAGTAATAGATGCGGTACTCGGCCGTGAAGGAAGATATTGTGAAGATCTAGATGTTAAAGAAATAAATACATTTCGAGGACATATGAAGTCCAAAAACGTGCATTAGAGCAACGCGGTGGACTTGTTTTTCTATATATTCCTTCTAAGAATTGCGAAAAGGCCTGTGGCAAGGCGTGGGTTGTAAAAAAATCTTTAACTTTACTTCTTTTACTGTACAGTCATTGTATACATAGTAAAGTTACCTCTAAGAAATATGAGAAGTCCTCGTACGTATAAAGACCTTAACATACGTGGTATTGCCGTACTGCAGTTATATTAGTAGTATAGTTGTAGCACGAATGGGTCGGCTCGGCCGGGGAAGGACCACGCTCTCACAGAATACCAGCATAATGCTGGTGTGTTTCGTATGGTGAGTGTAGAGAACCGGGGACCCTTTTTTACTGGAAACGAGGCATTTCGTCTTAGTCCTCGCGGCTGACAACGCATTTGCATTTTGATTCGTAATCGAGGATAGATGTAGATGTCTATGGGCCACAGTAACCACTTACCATCACGTGGACTGTGTGCTCGTTTGTCACCCTATCCTATAAAAATCAAATAAGAGAAGCCCTCGTACGTTTAAAAGCTTTAACTTTACTTTTTTACTTTACTGTTATTGTATTGTCTACTTAGTAGAATTCCAACAATAACTATCGTACCAAGGACACGTCATATTTGTTATAAACATGGTTATATGTTCATAATAAATGTGAATGACATTTAATAGGGACAAAGTTTTATTTCAAGTTCAGCTTCGTAGACAAAGTTTTAACGACTTCAAGTAATCTTAAAGAGCGATAATTTATTTTTCATCTGATCGTAAATGTTGAAAAACTGCAACACTAGGGGAAATGGCGGCCTTTTAAAAGGAGTAAGCTTATTTCTTGAAGGTCCCTAATTTGTATCGGTCCAGAAATAACGCTGATGGTATACAATTTCATTTAATTGTTTGTAACGTTAATTGGATTTAACTTTTTGTATAGAAAATCATCTGTGTGTTCACTTTATTTTACCTGCCTTAACAACTACATAGAACCTACGACTACGCAATAGAATCAGAGTAAACGACATAGCCCAACGAATTAGTAAGCTCAAGTCGCAATGGGCTGGTTATATATAGCTCAGAGAACCGACAACCGATAGGAAGAAAGGTTCTCAAGTGGCAACCTTGTACTGGTAACCGAAGTGGGCAGCCTCCCACTAGATCGAGTAATGACCTGGTATGATATGCAGGAAGTCGATGGATGCAGGTGGGTCAGGACCGTGCTTTGTGGCATTTCTTGGGGGATGCCTATGTTCAGCAGTGGACTTGTGAAAGGAGTAATTATGATAATGAACGACTATAACATACATACAAATGTTTTTTTGCAAAAAATATGGCACCTCACCTAGACCCTCCCTCGCTACATGGAGTGACGAACTGGTAAGACATTCTGGAACGGTGAATGCAAGTGACTTAGGACCGTATCTTGTGGCAGGCATCCTTATGAGAGGCAAACATATTTAAATGAAACTAATTTTACGGATTTTATCGCATTTAATTTGAACTTTTTAATCACGACGTTTCGGATGTTTTACAGAACCCATGGTCACGAGGGGGGAAGTCCCGATGTCATAGTTAGCTCGGCTACCTTCACTTTTTGAATGTTAATTTTTTGCTTGATCCACGCAGAACGAGTTTACAATATCTCGAAGTCTTGCAGTGGTATGCTTGAGTTTGGATTTAATTTTATTATTTATAGGACCCCAAGCAGATTGTAGCGCCCATCTATTTTTTTTTTTTGAAATTAGAATAATTTTTTTTAATTGCAATACTCACGAATCATCCTTGGTAGGAATCGGTGTTTTTTTTTTTGCGAGGATTTGTGGTCTATCAAATCTAATATAATGCTCACAGTACACCCACACACATACACACAGTACTAATATATTACCGAAAAAATCGGTCAGTAGGTTATAATAATAATAATATATTTAAATGTCTTTAGATGGGGTATTGCTTTGTGATCAATACAGTTGGAGTCTCCTATTACAGCCAACTACAACTCTTTTCTTTAATACCATCCAGAAAAACTCTACTGCTGGATGCGGGCCCGCTGTTGTAGGGAGGAATGTCTATCGACACTTATCGAGGATTTGTCTCTAGACAATCGCCTTACCAGACGTCTTGATTGCGCGGAACTTAATTAATTACGGGAATAAAATTTACTTACCTAAGCTCAGCTGCAGCCTATTGAAGTCCACTGCTGAACATAGGCCTCCCCACAGATTGCCTCACAGAGGAGATAGTGGCGGAAAACAAAGTGATACTATAAAGATCATAAGTTACAAAAATCTGGAAACAAACATGTTACTATTCCTACATGATGTGTCTAGTGATGATATATGGATCTGAGATGTGGTCATTTGCTGCTGGCCATATGGAAGCTCAAGGTCGATCAGCGAGCTACGCAGAGGTCTGTGCTTGGAAGTACTCTGCGTAATAGGCTTCGTAATGAAGAATTCCGAAGTAGAACCAGAGTCACCGACGTAGCCTAATGTTTCAGTAAGCAGAAGTGGCAATGGGCTGGACATATGGCTAAAAGAACCGACAACTATAGGGAAAGAAAGGTTTTCAAGTGGTAATCTCGTACTGATAAGCGAAGTGCGAGGCAGTCATCCACTACACGGAGTGACAACCTGGTAAAAGATACAGGAAGTCTGTGGATGTAGGGTCCGGGACGATGAGTTGGGACATTCCTTGGGGGAGGCCTATGTTGATGAGGACTAATTATGGGCTGTTATGATGACTCTTCCTAACACAAATATGATATATGGAATATGTAGTGTGATATATCGGTTACGGATTATCGAGGGAGGAGTAAATGCCCCCCCCCCCCCCTCTTTCATTTTAACTATAGTGCACTGTATTGTAGCCGGCCAAGTTGACCGAGCATGGAATGGCCATGTTTTTGGGACGTCGGTAAGCTACGCTATAGCTCTATACTATAGCTGCAGCGAGAATGTTTCTACTTGACCGAGAAAGGATTATATTCTCACAGAATACTGTTACGAGCTTGAGGTTCGTGACAATAAAAATTGCCGATAAAATTACCCAAATTAACACTTTAATTTACTTTACACTAATTAAAGTTAAAAACACCAATAATTAAACACACTAATTCACTTTATTCCGCTCCGAAGCTTCGCTTGTCTCGCCAAATCCAATACTGCCCCGATCGCATCTTGCAGCGCCTATATATACAAATTAGCAATGTAGCATCCGGAATATTCAAGTAAATGCGCGCAAAGCGACGAGTGTTCGAGTGTAGATTTTCTAGAAACTTAGTTCTTCGGTTTGAGACTAGATGGCGCTGTCGATTGAAAGATTTGTGATGTCATTTTCTGCAAAGCTCCCCTCGCTCTCGTTCCTGACACTAGATGGCGCTAGTGTATGACGTTGACTTATTCACGCAACACTGCCCCCTCCTAAGACATGCTCGTCCCGAGCATTATCGGTCCCATAATAACGCGCCAAGCGATCCACATGGACGATCTTAGGAGTCCCTCTTGCGCCTTTCTGTATCCGGTAGGTCACATCGTTGATCCTGGTTACAATCCGGTACGGGCCGTCCCATTTAGCTTGAAGCTTAGGAGATTTCCCTTTGCTGCGGACTGGATTGTGCAACCACACTAATGAACCTTCGTTGAACCCTTTATTGTTCATTTTGCGGTCGTACCGGATTTTCATTTTCTCAGACATTTGCTGGCCCGATTGTCTGACGTGCTCATAAATGTCATTCATTTTGTTCCGCAAGTCATTTGCATAATCGGTTATACTGCGTGGGGCATCAGGTGGTATCCCGGTGATCAGGTCTGCAGGCAGCCGTAATTCTCTTCCAAAGTTTGCGAAAGCTGGTGTCACTGCTGTACTTTCGTGAACAGAACTTCGATATGACAAAAAAAACGGTTGTATGTGCTTGTCCCAATCTCGTTGTCGATTGTCTACAACTTTTGCTAGGTACCTCTCCAATGTCTGATTAAATCGTTCCACCATTCCATCAGATTGCGGGTGATAAGAAGTCGTTCTTGTTTTATGAGTACCCATAACTCGGCAAGTTTCCTGGAATATTTGAGACTCAAAATTCCTTCCTTGATCGCTGTGAATCTCTAAAGGTACTCCAAAACGACAGAAGACTTCATGAACTAGTTTATGTGCAACTGTTGAAGCTTCTTGATTTGGAATGGCGAAAACTTCTGGCCACTTTGTGAAGTAATCCATCACAACCATGAAATACTTGTTACTTTCACTCTCCGGAAACGGCCCCGCCACGTCAATGGCTATTCTCTCCCATGGTGCACCAACATTGTACAACTTCAATACACCTCTACTACGAGTCTGAGGTCCCTTTACAGCCGCACAACATGTACATTTGCGACACCAGTCCTCGACATCGTTTCTACAGTGGACCCAATAAAACCGTTCTCGGATCTTCAGTAGAGTTCGTTTAACTCCCAGATGGCCTCCTGAACAATCATTATGGTACAGCTGTAGAACATCCGGTACTTTAGCTTTAGGGACAACCATTTGCAAACGACAGCTGTCTCCTCGACCATTGTCCCATTTACGGCACAGGACTCCATCCTGAAGCAGCAAGCTGTCCCATTGGGCCCAAAAGCTTTTCGTGGTTGAACTCATCGCTGAGACGTCCCTCCACTTAGGCTTGGTAGCACGGGCCTTCATCCATCCCAGAATCGGCTTGATGTCCGGATCTTCCTGCTGTGCATGTCGTAGGCTATCCTTCCACCCGTTGCTGAGGTGGTCTGTCCTGAGCATCCTCACGGATACTACTTCCTTACCTTGCCTACTACAATGGTTGCAATCTTCAGGACAAGGTCTTCTTGACAATGCATCTGCGTTGCCATGAGATGTCCCGCTGCGATGTCTGATAGTAAAGTCATATCCCGGCTGCTGCTGGGCGGTGATGTTAGCTGCACTTCCCTTCTGAGATCGTTCACCTTCCCTTTCTAGGGTTCGCTTAGGGCAGCTGGATCGAAGATGGCCCCTTTTCCCACAGCCATAGCACCTAGGGCTGAATCCTTTATTGTGGTCGCGAACCGTAACTGCTGCAACCTCCCTAGCGCGAGGGGAACGACGATCCTGCCACCGCCAGGCGTTGTCGTTAGCTGCACTACCCTCTCGAGATCGATCAACTCTCCTTTCTACAGTTCGCTTAGGGCAGCTGGAGCGAAGATGGCCCCTTTTCCCACAGCCATAGCACCTAGGGCTGTATCCTTTGTTAATTCGCGAACTGTAGCTGCTGCAACTTCCCTGACGCGATGGGAACGATGATCCTGCCGCACGGCTTCCACCTCCAATGCATGGGCCAAGGCGTCCTTAAGCGTCTTGTGGTGCCCGAGCCTCACAGCAGCTCTGACTTCCAGGTCGTGGATGCCGTCGATGAATGTCTGCACCAGGTTTCCTTCAATGAGCGCAGGTACAGACCGGTATGCTTTTCGCACCAGCTTCTCCACCTCTAGAGCCCACTGCTGCAGGTTTTCGTTGATGCTGATGGTTTCGTTGATGATAAAGACGTGTTCCAGGTGAGCGTCGCCATATCTCGCCTCCAATGCCTCAAGGAGTTGCTCATAAGTCACTTTCTCACCGAGAGCTTCCAGAACTGCTAAGGCCTGGTCGCGCAGGCCTAGTGTGAGAGCAGTCATGGTCTGACTTTTATTCCAGCCGTTCGCCTTCATAACAGCCTCGAACTGGATTTTGTAGGCTGACCAGGAAGAGGTACCGTCGAACGGTGGCACCTTGAACCCACGTAGCGAAGGTGTAGTAGCTACTACGGGAGCTGTAGTTCCCTCCCCAAGTTTGAGTTCGTCAAGTGAATTCCTCATGTCAGCCATTACGTTGTCAACCCGATTGTTTACTTGGTCGATTCGGGTTTCAGCTTTCTCGATTCGGTTCTCAGCTTTCGCGATTTGGTTTTCAGCTTCCGACAGGCGGTTGTCATGCTGAGCAACCCTATCCTTCACCTCCTTTATCTCTTTCCCGAAGGTAGCGTGAAGGTCCTTCATGAGGAGCATCTGCTCTTCCAACCGACGGGCCTGTTCCTCTTGTCCGCTCCGCAGCTGCTCCTCCAAACGACGAACCTGTTCCTCCTGTCCGCCCCGCAGCTGCTCTTTCAACTGACGGACCTGTTCCTCCTGTCGGTGAGCCTGCTCCTCCTGTCGGCGAGCCTGCTCCTGCAGCATCACCATCAGAGCACCTAAGTCAGGTGCTGCAGATGTAGGAGCTACCGACGGGCCTGCAGCCGGTGGCTGGCCCTCCGACGTCTGCGACGTTGCACTGCCAAATCTTCGTTGGTCCGTCTCCTGCTGGCGTTGACTTCGGGTACGGTCACCCTCCGTTTCCTCCTTAGGTAAAATCGGCATGATTTTATCCCACTTCTGACACCAATTGTTACGAGCTTGAGGTTCGTGACAATAAAAATTGCCGATAAAATTATCTAAATTAACACTTTAATTTGCTTTACACTAATTAAAGTTAAAAACACCAATAATTAAACACGCTAATTCACTTTATTCAGCTCCGAAGCTTCGCTTGTCTCGCCAAATCCAATACTGCCCCGATCGCATCTTGCAGCGCCTATATATACAAATTAGCAATGAAGCATCCGGAATATTCAAGTAAATGCGCGCAAAGCGACGAGTGTTCGAGTGTAGATTTTCTAGAAACTTAGTTCTTCGGTTTGAGACTAGATGGCGCTGTCGATTGAAAGATTTGTGATGTCATTTTCTGCAAAGCTCCCCTCGCTCTCGTTAATGACACTAGATGGCGCTAGGGTATGACGTTGACTTATTCACGCAATAATACCTACTGTTGGTCTAACACTGTTGGTCTCTAAGGGCACCCGAAGTGGTTGGCGAAAGCAGCAAACAATTCTCTTACATATAGAAAAGTATCAAAAATTCCTGGAGATGATGGAGATGGTAGAGCGTGCAGCTACTGCCGATACGGTTTCTGTGCAATGTGTTGCTAAATTAAAACATGCGGTGCACAATGACACCTTGTCACATTCATTTTCGTAAGTGTTTTATTAATAGAACAAAATTTAAAATCAACATTACCATTGAATCTCTTCTATAAGGTTGCCGGTCCATGACAAAATAAAAAATCGGTTAAATAGTCCTTCAGCCCTAAAAGATTAAAAACCACTAGTGTACATCGTCATGAATCAGCCCAAAACATAACAGAAAACGTTGTTCACTACTTTCATCATCATCATCATTACAGCCCTTCACAAGTCCACTGCTGAACATAGGGCTCCCCCAAGTAATGCCACAAAGCACGGTCCTGAGCCACCTGCATCCATCGACTTCCTGCATGTCTTACCAGGTCGTCACTCCATCTAGTGGGGGGTCGCCCTACACTACGCCACCGGTACGAGGCTGCCACTCGAGAACCTTTCTTCCCCATCGGTTATCGGTTCTTCGAGCTATATGGCCGGCCCATTGCCACTTCAGCTTACTAATCCGTTGGGCTATGTCGATCACTCTGGTTTTACTGCGGATATCCTCATTTCTGAGTCTATCACGCAGAGAAACTCCAAGCATAGCCCTCTCCATAGCTCGCTGAGCGACCTTAAGCGTCCTCATACGGCCAGCAGTGAAGGACCACGTCTCAGATCCGTAAGTCATCACTGGCAACACGCACTGGTTGTACAATCTAGTTTTTAGAGATTGAGGTATACCTGACGAAAAGATATGTCGTAATTTCCCGAACGCTGCCCAGCCGAGTTGAATCCGTCGATTGACCTCTCGGTCGAAGTTGGACTTACCTAGTCGGACTATTTGTCCCAGGTAAACGTACTCGTCAACAACTTCGAGCATAGTGCTCCCAACAACTACCGGCATAGGTGTGACATGGACATTAAACATGATCTTTGTTTTGTCCATGTTCATCTTAAGACCTATCCGTTGGGAGGCACTATTGAGGTCATTGAGCATAATGCTTAAGTCCTCCAGCGATTCTGCCATAATGACTATATCGTCGGCAAATCGAAGGTGAGTGATGTACTCGCCATTGATGTTAATACCGTATCTTTTCCACTCCAGTAGCTTGAAAACGTCTTCCAACGCAGCGGTGAAGAGTTTCGGGGATATAACATCACCCTGTCTTACACCTCTCTGCATTTGGATAGGTTTCGAACTCTGGTTCTGTACTCGGATAGCCATCGTAGCCCTACTGTACAAACACTTCAGCACTTCGATGTACCGACAGTCAACTTGGCACCGCTGAAGGGACTGTAGCACCGCCCAAATTTCGACGGAATCAAAGGCTTTCTCATAGTCCACATATGCCAGGCAAAGTAGCAGATTGTACTCTTCGGTCTTCTGTACAATCTGCCGCAGGGTATGTATGTGGTCTATGGTACTGAAGCCTTTTCGGAAACCGGCTTGTTCGGGAGGCTGGAAGTCGTCGAGTCTGCGTGCGAGACGATTCGTAATGACTCTCGAAAATAGCATGTAGACGCGGCTCAGAAGGGAAATCGGTCTGTAGTTCTTCAAGAGAGCGTTGTCGCCTTTCTTAAAGAACAAAACCACCGCGCTTCTGCTCCACGCCTCCGGAGTAGTGCCACCATGGAGGACGGAATTGAAGAGCTTCTGAAGGACTTCAAGTACCGGTGTTCCACCCGCTTTCAGAAGCTCCGCTGTAATTCCATCCTCGCCTGAGGCCCTGCCGTTTTTAAGGTGCTGGAGAGCCATTCTAATTTCGCTCAGACTGACGTCCGGGATATCATCGGAATAGTGTCGGATAAGACTTGCTCTTGGATCGTTACTCACACTTGCGTGTGGCTCCAACGATGATGTGTACAGCTGCCCATAGAACCTCTCAATCTCACTCAAAATCTCAGGTGTCCCGGAAACGATGTTGCCACACTCAGTCTTCAGCTTTGACAGTTGGCTCTTTCTGGCAGACAGATCTCTGGCAAAGACTTTGGAGCCCTGGTTCCGCTCGATCGCTTCTTTAATACGAGAAGTATTAAAGTTGCGTAAGTCTCGCCGCATGCATTTGGAGATCTGTCTGTTCAGTTGCCTGTATGCTGTCAAATCTGTTGACGATTGCAGCCTCATCTCCCGTCTAACAGCCATGAGATTAAGAGTGTGATCGGAGAGTTTTTGTGTTCTTCTGCGGCGGGTCTTGCAGAACTTAGCTCCGACCGCATGGACAGTTTCCACGAGCTTGTCGTTCATATCGTCCACTGCATTGCAATCTTCTAGGCACTGGAAGCGGTTACGTAACTCGAGCTGAAAGGTTTCGGGATTCTGGATTAGAGCACGAGGGGGACGGAGCGTTGACTTCATTAGACGAGACCTCTCCAACTTAACGTTTAGGTTCAGTTTGCCTCTAACCATTCGGTGATCGCTGCCAGTTTTCACCCTTGCGATCACTGAGACATCACTGAACAGTTGGCTTCTGGTCGTCATAATGAAGTCAATCTCATTTTTTGTCGAACCGTCGGGGCTCGACCAGGTCCACTTCCTGTGGGGCCGCTTCTGGAAGAAAGAGTTCATCATAAAGAGTCCCTCTTTCTCCATAAAGTCGGCCAGCTGCTGGCCCCTTCGGTTCCGTTGCCCTACTCCAAATTTCCCTACCTTCAGCTCACCGCTTTCTCTTGTGCCTAGTTTTGCGTTGAAGTCTCCCATCAACACCGTGTAGTGAGTTTTGGAGAAATGTATGGCTCTGGAGATATCCTCATACATTTCCTCCACCTCCTCATCGGGATGTGCCGAGGTTGGTGCGTAAACCTGAATGACCTTCAGCGAATACCGTTTGGTGATTCTGAGTATCAGGTACGCGACCCTCGTCGACACACTCCCAATCTTTACAACGTTGTTGACGAGAGACTTGTGGACGATAAATCCGACACCTCCTTGGGACTGATGGTCGCCCTCCCGGTGATAGAACAAGTTGCCGGACTCGAGGATTGCCGTGTCCTCCCCCTCTCTTCGGACCTCGGATAATCCAATAATATGCCAGCGCAACTTGTCTACCTCTTCTTCCAGCTCTAGTATCTTCTCGTCAGTCCTCAGGGTGCGTGCGTTATATGTTGCCAGGTCGAGTCGTCGTAGGTGGCAACCGAACCTCCACCGGAGATTCTTAGCACCCCCTGCCCCGCCGTTACCATGGTCGCCACCGTAGCCAGGAATAGCGGGGCCGCCGGGGACTGGGGGCCGTCTGTTTGTGTATTTATTCATTGGGGGGGTATTTGCCATAGTTGCCACGCTTGGCGAGCGGGTTGGCAACCGCAGTTTTTTATTACGTCACAGTTGTTATCAGGAAGATGCTGCTGCCCATCTCCTGCCTGTCTCCCTCTGTCGCCTTTTACGACACTCACGGGAAGATATGGGGTAGTGGATATTCTCAACCGCCACTACACGGCAATTTTGAAAACACAAAATTGAAAAAGTTCACTACTTTATCAACGTTTAATGCCTAAGAAATAATATCGATGGAATAAGTTTCACGTTACATCAAACTTCTATCGAGATCAATTTTAATTTAAATTCCCTCGAGCCGCTTCTTTTCATCGCATAAGCTCGCTTCAATTTACTGATTACGGTTCACATGACATTATAATATATTAAGAAAATATCAAGTTCAAAGCAAATTATCGGAATGATTTCATAATTTTAATCACGTGTTTTCTAGTTCTAATATATTATACGTAACGCAAAGGCTAATTATGTATTCTTTTCAATTGAAAATACTTTATTATAGTGCCTAAAACTATTTTATACATCGTATAGCCACACTGCAGCAATATTATGTTTGTAGTAAGAATCGGGTCGGCTCGACCGGGGTAGGACCACGCTCTCACAGACTACCAGCGTAAAATACAGCTTAATGCTGTGTTCCGTATGGTAAACGTAGAGAAACATAAACCCGTTCTAATGAACACGAGGCATTGCACATTAGTCCTCAGGAGTTGTCACCTGCAGTCTTTATTTATGTCGTTATTAGTAAGACGCTGCCGCCCATCTCCTAAATTTTTTTTTCTGTCGCCTCTTACGACACCCACGGTAATAAACACGGTAGCAGAAACATAGTGTTTCGAGGAATTAAAGGCTGAACCGGCCGACCAGGCCTAGCGATTTTTTTCTTTTGAATGTTGAGTTTGGTAGAATATAAAGATATAAAAATAACAATACTACGTTTTTTCAGTCTGACTATTCATGGAAAAAAAAACCTGTGGTCCCCTATATCAGTGTTCCGCAAACTTTTTGTGTTCAAGCTACACCTAGGAAAACAAAAAAAAATTGAGGTACACCACAAATTAAAACACAGTTTTTAAGTAATATTAATAAAATAAACTTTTATTATTGATCAACAAACCTAACCTTTACATTTCAGAAAAGGTATTAAATGCGAAACATGAGACTGTTTAATTGAGCATAGACGGTCTAAATTTGTAGTAATCGCTGACAAGGCTGCTCTCATTTCTTCGTCTATCGTCCTGAGGCGTTCCCTTTTTTTGGTTTTTATTGTGGTAAGAGTCGAAAATCCTAATTCACTCAAATAGGTCGTTGCAAACGGCAAAAATATTGCAATAGCATGCTTAGAAAGCAGAAGATATTCATTTTTCACACGTAGCCAAAATTGTTCTAAATCTGTTTCAGAAAATTTAAATTTTAATGTGCGATCCGTTTTCGTTTCCATCAGTTCTTCCTGCTCATTTATTGGTAAGTGGCCGAAAGGAACGTTCTCGGAGAATGGATTTCGTACCCAGTCCATAGATTGCAGATCACGCTTAGGGAAATAAAAATTCATTTTCTCTGCAAGAAGCTTTAAGCGTTTGACAATTAAAGCCTGCACCCTTTTTTCTGCATCAGCTGCCATGAAATTTGGGAACATTTGATTATTACCATTCGTAGCGAGACTGATCCATAGTTCCAATTTAGCGCGAAAGCGTTCAATTTTATCCGACGATGTCAAAATATTGGAATTTCTGCCTTGCATTTTTTACTGAGCTCATTTAAGTGAGCAAATATATCCGTCCGATATGCAAGTTTTGCTAGCCATTCTTCTTTTTTAAATAAATGTGCATAATCTGAACCTTGGGACTGCAAAAACATCTCAGTCTCATTTTTCAACTCATAAATTCGGGAAAGTACGTTGCCGCGAGAAAGCCATCGTACACCTGTATGAAACAAAAGCGACTGATGATCTGCCCCCATTTCTTGACATAGTGCATTAAAAAGACGAGAGTTCAGCGGTCGCGACTTGATGTAATTGATGATTTCTTGAAGAACGCGCAGTAGATCTTCAGGCAGAGACTTCATCATAAGAGCTTCCCTATGTAAAAAACAATGCTGTTTTTGAACATTAGGATTTTTTTCAGAAACCTTAGCTATAAAGCCTTTAACCTTTCCTGTCATAGCCGCTGCGCTGTCTGAGCAAACACTTATACAGTTATGCCATTCCAAATTATGCTCATTGAAAAATTCGTCCGTTACTTTAAATATTTCTTCACCAGTTGTATGGTTAGGCAGTGGCAGACAAAATAAAAAGTCCTCTTTTAATTCACATCCATCAATGTATCTAACATTTGATATGAGATTCGCGTGACCACTGATGTCAGTGGACTCATCAACTTGTAGCGCAAAAACTCCACTAAATCTCAAGTTCTCAATCAACGTCGATTTAATGTCATTAGATATGTCATTGATTCGACGTGAAATAGTTTTTGCCGATGCAGGTATTTTTTCAATTTCTTTAGCAGCTTCTTGGCTGATCATTATCTTGACAATTTCTTTGCAGACAGGTAAAACTACAGTTTCAGGAAGAGATTGCGGCTTTTTAGCTTTAACTAACATATTAGCAACTACGTAGCTTGCTTTTTGTGCTTTCTCTGAGGTTTTGAAAGACGAACTCATGAGATTTACCTGCTCCTTCGATTGGTCCTTCAAACGTTGAAAATACGTTTTGTCTTTTTGGGCTACTGATGGGTGTTTAGTAGTTAAATGTCGTATTAGTTTACTGGGCACCATCGAATTATTACCCAACGTTTCTCCGCAAACAGGACATTTTGGGGTAGGACAAGATTCGTCTCCGCAATATGTAAAACCGTAATTTATGTAGATTTCGTCATATTTTCGATGAACAATTTTGGGTTTCTTTTTCATTGACTCTTTTTCTTCTTCATTAATTTCATCTGACAAACTTACACTACGTTTAATGAATTTATCCATTATTTTAATACTTATATTATGCTTAGAATAATAAGCATAACAATACGCGACGAAAAAAAAGCGTGCGGTGAATTTAAACGGCGCACTCGTACACGTACTCAATACTGACAGACTGGTGACCAGAGAGTTCGGGTAGCGGGGCGGGGAGCCTCCGTCCTCGCCTCCCGCGACGCGCCGGCCGCCACCGCCTGCGCCTAACGAAACCACAGACAGAATTAGACGAACGAAACAAAGTGCCTCGCTCGTGCGCTCGCGTGATTTGTGTAGATATTTTACTTTGTACGTAAGGCCATTTTATCTTTAGGCAATTCAGTCATTATGTTTGGAGATTTTAACTCCAAGCATACTGAATGGACATGCCGTACCACGTCCCATAGTGGCAAGATACTGCTCGATATCACGCAGTCTCTTGATATTACCGTCCATAGTCCCCTCGGTGTTACTCACTTTCCCGATAACACCGAGCACGCCCCCGATGTACTAGATTTTGCGTTACTCCAAGGAGTTTCTCTTAACCTCAGAGCTATCGAGACACTAGACGATCTAGGATCCGATCACCGACCGGTCTCCCTCATTCTTGGCCATCAGCCACCTCCCCCAACACACACGAAAACCTTCACTAACTGGAAGGGTTTCAAGGAGTCCCTAACTAAAGCTCTGGACTCACAGGACTCTACCACCTCCCTACCGTCGGACTTAGACAGTCCCGATAAAATCGACACCGCGGTCGATTCACTCTCAACCCTTATTAAATCCTCCCTTAAGGAGAACGAAAGGGTCGTCCCGGTTGCTAACAATAGTGGGCTTCCCTTAGCAACCTATTAAAAGCCAAAAAAGCTGCTTTCCGGAGAGCAGCAAAATATCCCACCCCCGAATATAGGCACGCGGCCAGTCGTCTTCAACGAGAACTCCGTTTCCGCCTCTCTGAATTTCGAGACCTCGAAAAGAGTAAACTCATGGAGAATATCTCTCCATCTCATACAGCGTACTATCAGATGGCCAGAGCCCTCCGCATAGACGCTATCACCCACACTCCCCTTCTCTCCCGCCCCGACGGCACGGTTGCCTTCGAGGACGAGGAAAAGTCTGAGTGCTTTGCAGACAGCATTGCCGCTCAATGCTCTCCTAGCTTTCAACCCGTCGACAACTGTGATTGAGAGTTGCCGAAAGAGGCAACTGTGATTGGAATTCCCAAGCCAGGCAAGCCTCTCAACCTCCCCTCCAGCCATCGCCCCATTAGCCTCCTCAAGGCAATGGGCAAGCTCTTCGGAAGAGTCATCCAAACGCGTATGAGGTGCTATCTGTTTCCCACAGACGGCGACCCTCTTATCATTCCCCATGAGTTCGGTTTCCGAGCCAAAAACTCATGTCCCCAACAAGTTCACCGCATTGTGGAATATATCCTCAGCGGTTTCTATCCTCATCGTCATAAGACCATCGCGGTCTTTTTCGATATAGCTAAAGCTTTCGATAGAGTCTGGCACACAGGCCTCATCTACAAGCTTTACGAAATAGGTCTCCCCCGATCGTCTAGTTCGTCTCGTGGCCTCCTACTTAAAACATCGTACCTTTCGTTTTAGACACGAAGGCACGCTATCTTCACAGCGAACTATCAAGGCTGGTGTCCCTCAGGGCTCAGTACTTGCTCCTCTGCTGTACATCCTGTTCACCAACGACATTCCCATCCCGTCGAAAGGTGTTCAACTCTCCCTCTTTGCAGACGACACTGCCATCTACTGCAAAGGTGTCTCACTACCCTTCATACGGAACAAGATCCAAAAGTCAGTTGATGACCTAGGAGCTTGGTTCAAAAAATGGCGCATCGATGTGAACCCGGAGAAGAGCTCTGCCGTTCACTTCGATTATAAACGACGCTGTCTCAAAAACACTCCACCAATACGTATGCTAGGGACCCCTGTCCCCTGGCAAACGTCCGCCAAATATTTAGGTGTCAATCTAGACACAGGGCTCACTTTCAGGCCCCACGTCAAAAGAGTAACCCGTCATGCACGGTTTTATCTGAGTAGGCTCAACAGTATGTTGGGCCGACACAGTAAAATGTCCCTTCGAAACAAGCGTACCCTTTACAAGGTCTGTATACGACCAGTCATGTCCTACGCGGGCCCCGTCTTTGCCCACGCAAACCCTAATATTATAAATGAACTCCAAATAGTTCAGAACCTCTTCTGTCGTCGAGCTGCGAACGCACCTTGGTACGTCCGTAATGCCGACCTTTATCGGGACTTAGAGCTCCCAACAATTCAACAATTTCTTAAAAAACTCTCTGAGAACTTCTTCAAAGCCTCAGAGTCGCACCCAAACCAATTAATTCGTGAGGCAGCTTCTTATGCAGCCCCCCCTCTCGCTATCGTGTCCGCAGGCCGAGAAACTCTCTCTCGTACCCGCCTAATAAACTGTCAAACGACTTGAACTGTCTCCTGGCGGCTCAGGCCAATTAAATTAAATTATTGTATTAACTAACTTTCATTTGCCTTCAGAGGCACTCCCTCAGCGGCTCTTAGCCGCCTGCGCCCTCTTTTCCCAAAAGAGGGTCGCTCATGATAAGGCACAATACAGCTTAATCAGCCGGCTGCCTGTCCCCAAAGGCGGTTTTTAGAGGGTATCACTTAGGGTCCCCGGTAGGACAGTGAGCCCCTCATAACCACGATAGACCGGCTATCGTGGTATGCGTAATGCATTTTCCGCTTCCCTACGTATAGGTTAGCACTTTAATTGCTTCGGGCGCAAAAAAAAATGTAAATAGGGCTCTATCATATAATGTAAGCTTCCGGTCAATTAAACCAATATAATAAAAAATTTAAGGCTTAGATGGGTCAACGAAAAAGGGCAAAAGTAAAATGCAGCACTGAAAATTAAATTGAATTTCACTGTAAAGGTGTTCCGCAAGAACCCGCAAGCTCGGTCTAATGAGTCCCGATCCCTACTTTGTTTCCCTTTAAGATTAAATCATAGATTGCGAAAAACCTGACCCGCGTTAAAATTAGTTTGATAGCTGTAGCCACTGATTAAAACTTTGGTAAAAATTAACCCCTTACAAATTAGAAAATTGTAACCCATTAAACTTGATATACAAATATAATAACAACAAAAACAATTACATCCATAATATAGCTGCAGTATGCCTCTACCACATTGATGACGTCGATCATTTCATGATATCGGTGACGGTTTAGCTTTCATTGAGATTTCAAACAAATAAAAAGCTTAAATGATCCCCAGTTAGAATTTAATGTTTATGTTTCACTTCAAGACCAGGTAAGACATTTTATATGTATAACAAAGGTGACAAATAAGCACTTATTCTCGATTAAGAATCAACATGCAGATGCAATATCAACCATGTGAACTAAGATGGAATACCTCATATCCAGTGAAAAGGGTCTCCGGTTCTACACACTTACTATACAAAACACAGCAGCATCAGGCTGCCATTTTACTGGTGTTCAGTGGGAGCATGGTATTACCCCGGTCAAGCCCCCCCTCCACATTCGAATTACAACCGTAATGTTGCTCCACGTGGAGAACTGGAGACAAACTCTCTCCACTCACCATACGAAACACGCCAGCATCAGGGTGCTTTTTGACGCTGGTATTCTGAAAGAGTGTGGTCCTTCCCCGGTCGAGCCGACCCATTCATGCTACTACCATTATATAGCTGCAACATATAACGTATACTGCTCTACCACGTACAATACTACTATTAATACACGATTATAGAAGGTTTGGTCTAATAGATCAAGTCACTCTCAGAGATACTTTTAGAGAGAGATTTAGATATATAGTTAAATACACATAATCAGACAATTATGAATTCACATAAACAATAATAAAAGATTATCTGTTCTTAATACCCACCCTGAGAACTAATGAGAAGGTCCTGGAGCTGGAAGAAGAGATAGACAAGTTGCGCTGGAACATTATAGGATTATCCGAGGCACGAAGAGAAGAGGAGAACCCGGTGATTCTCAAATTCAGCAACTTGTTCTCTCACCGAGAGGGCGATCATGCGTTTAAGGTACACATATTTCTTCAAAGCGTTAGATTGAGCAATACCAAATAAATTTTGAAAACTATTGTGAAAATATAACGTAAGTATTTTGGCTGAAAACTCAGCGTTATTATTTCGAGGTGAACGACCAGAAAATTTAATTAAAATTAAAGTTTCAAGTTTTAAGAATGTTAAATTAATAAATTATTCTTTATGCCTTTATGAAACAGTGGAACTCAAATTATTAAAAATTATATTACTTTTTTGTTTGTTTTAAAATATTCCACTTGGATTTTATCCTCCACTGTGATGAGATGCGTTTTACATATATAAAGTCCACATGGACAAACATATACCCCGATACAATAGTTAGTATTCCCCTATCGGTCCGCAGACAAAATGCTAAGCCACCGCGTTAACGAGATGCCAAAATAAGATTAATATTTACTAAAATGATCTAAAGACATACTATCTAATATAATATAAAAAAAAATTATAAATATTTACGGAAAAGCGCCACACGAAATCATCCTCAAAATTATATGCTCGGCTTAGGCATAGATATACCTATAATTAGGAAATTACTGAAACTGACATCAGTTTAAAGTTATCGTGAGATATTTTTTGCAAAAAAAAAACATTTGTTACATACAAATGTTATAGTCGTTTATCATCGTCATCATTACGTCTCGTCACAAGTCCACTGGTGAACACTGGCCTCCTCCGATGACTGTCACAAAGCACGGTCTTGAGCCACCTGCATCCTTCGAATTCCTGCATATCATACCAGGTCATCTCTCATACTTCATACTCGATCTAGTGGAGGGCCGCACTACACTTCAGTCACCAGTACCAGGTTGCCACTTGAGAATCCTTCTCCCTGTTGGTTGTCGGTTCTCTGAGCTATATATAACTAGCCCATTGCTACTTGAGCTTACTAATCCATTGGGCTATGTCGTTTACTCTGGTTTTATTGCGTAGTCGTAGGTTCAATGTAGTTGTTAAGGCAGGTGAAATAAAGTAAACACAAAGATGATTTTCTATACAAAACGTTGTAACTAATTAACATTATAAACAATTAAGTGAAATTGTATACCACCGGTGTTTTTTAGGACTTTTACTGGAAACGGGGCATTCCATTCTAGTCCTCACGGGTGACAACTCTTTTCATTGCATCATTGCATACATCGCATTGTGATTCGTAATCTAGGATGGATGTAGAAGTATATGGACCACAGCATCCACATACCATCAGGTGGACTGTGTGCTCGTTTGTCACCCTATCCTATAAAATAAAATAAAATAGTATTCATTTTTTCCTTTATTCGTATCCATGCGTAATGTACTTTAATTTTATTTTTATGATCTTCGTGTTTAGTATCCCATTAAATGGGTTCGGCGTGATAACACTCGATCAACAAGAGTTCTTACTTATTCGTCCAACTGACGCTCATTTTGACGCACCGTCCTACGTAAAAAAATACAAATAAGCATAACCTCACGGAAACGAGTCTCGCGTGTTACTGTTTATGCGGGCTCCAGACTCCTGTGTGATTCACGGCGTGAATTCACGCCGTAATTTTGCCGCGAACTCGTCGCGAAAAACACATCCCTCCACATTCGCAATGGTTCACAGTTTAGTTCGCGCGCTCGTCGAGAATGGACGCTGAAATATGCACTGCTATCGCTGTGACGTGATTTGGCTCACGACAATTACGTGTATATAAAAGATAGAAAAACGTATTTGTGGTGTTTTTACAATTATCGCTTTCTCCTAGAAAAGCATCGATCACGTCAAAGGCAATCCAAATGGGCTTGTAAATTTTGTCGCTGCTTGCTACAGACTTCCTTTCAGAATCCTTCATTTTTTTCTTATAATTTCTATAACTGGACATTAGACTTTCTTTTTTTTCAATCACTCACTTCAACGCTTTTTGTTGTAGAGCTGCATGCTGCAGTTATATTAGTAGTATAGTTGTAGCACGAATGGGTCGGCTCGACCGAGGAAGGACCACGCTCTCACAGAATACCACACGTAAAATAGTAGCTTAATGCTGCTGTGTTTCATATGGTGAGTGTAGAGAACCTTTTTACTGGAAACGAGGCATTCCATTCTAGTCCTCACGGGTGACAACGCATCTGCATTTTGATCGTAATCGAGGATAGATGTAGATGTCTATAGAATACAGTATCCACATACCGTCAGGTGGACTTTGTGCTCGTTTGTCACCCTATCCTATAAAATGAAATAAAATAATATTCATTATTTCCTTTATTCGTATCCAAGCGTCATGTACTTTCATTTTATTTTTATTATCTTTATGTTTAGCATCCCATAAAATGAGTTCGGCATGATAATACTCGATCAACAAGAGTTCCTGCACATTCGTCTAACTGACGCTCATTTTGACGCACCGTCTTCCGTAAAAAAATACAAATAAGCACAACCTCACTGCAACGAGTCTCGCGCGTTACCGTCTTCACGCGCGAGTGTGGATGCGCTTGCGTTCACGGGAGGTTCACGCGTCGTAATCCCTTTGAAGCGGTCACAAAATACCGACACTGAACGGGAAACATGGCGTGAAAAGGCGCGAAGACCGTGAACGGGCGCGAAAGCCATCCACATTCGCGGGTCACGCCTTTCACGGGTGTTTACGGCGTGAATGTGGAGGGTGCTTTACTGATTTCCCGCGCGAGCGCGAGTGTAGATGCGCTTGCGTTCACGGGAGGTTCACGCCTCGTGAACCCTTTGACGCGGGAACAAATACCGATACTGAACGGGGAACTACTCGTAGGTGTGAAAAGGCGCAAAGCCAGTGAACGGGTGCGAAAGCGATCCACATTCGCGGTTCACGCCTTTCACAGGTATTCACGGCGCGAATGTGGAGGGCGCTTGAAGTAAAAGACAAGTGTAGGAAACGACAGAAACATTTTATAACTACCTGTAGATGGCAGTATAACAAGCTCTTTACAATGATCATAAATTTCCAGTAGATGGCGGTATAACAACCTCTATGAAATAACCGTAAATTTCCAGTAGATGGTTGTATAACAACCTCTTTATATTATCATTGTAAAATAATTTATCACACGATTTGGACTCATAAGTGACGTAAGAGACAAGTATAGGAAACGACAGAAACATTTTATAATTACCATTAGATGGCGGTATAACAACGTCTTTACAATAAGTGTAAATTTCCAGTAGATGGCGGTATAACAACCTCTGTACAATAAGCGTAAAATACTGAAACTGACGTTGGTTCGCTCTGGCACTGCGATCGTGAATACACCTGTCAAGTGTCAAGCTGTCAAGAGTGACGATTTAGACAAATCCCCTAGAGTTAGATCCCTGAGGGAGGTTCCCGCGTTGGTTGAATACTCAAAGGGTGACGCTGTAATAGTATTATGGTTGCAGCATAAATGGATTGGCTTGAGCTGGGAAGTCAACGCTCTCAGGGATTAATTAACAGTGTAAAATAATAATACTGTGTTATCCCATAAAATAAATATATAAGGGTATTTATTAGTCTATGATATCTATGGGCCACAGCAACCACTTACCATCAGGTGGACCGTGTGCTGGTTTGTCACCCCATACTATAAAAAATATTAGGCACAGACTAGTGATCTTACGTGGAATGTTCAACTTATTAGTTTTATTCAACGGGACGGTTAAGTTGAACAGTGCCGTTTAGTAAAAAGCTAGGTTGTTAACTAAAAAACTAATTTAGCTAGTCGACTGCGGCATATATATTACGTCTTGGCACCAACTTCAGAATGTGAAATTATTTTATTGTTTTAGTGCATTAAACACTTTTTTATTAAAGTTTCTTTTAGTATAAGTAACAGTACGAGAAACAGTTTTACATGCTAAAAGATAAGATCTATAGAAATATAACGATCGGACCGTAAAGGAAAACAAAACGTTTCTTCAATATAGCAGCTAGTCACAAATGTATATATAGTAAGTAGTAATGTTCCCTTTTCAAACTCAGGGCTACATTGAAATAGAATTGTATATTTTTATACACCAATATTTGAAATTTATTTTAAAGAACTATAATTCGGTATAACTTTGTGCTCACAAATTTTTGTTTAAATAAACTTCGTCCAAACTTACGCCGAGCCAGTCTCTGGTGCAGCCTCGTCAAGTGTGGTGTACTTGATTTCCCGCGAAGCGTGGAAATGAGCGGAAAATCCAATCACTGCCACAGACCAACGAAGCGTGTGAGAAGTTTTACATTGGTTGAACAATTAACACATAAAATGTTACTTATTGTTAAGATAAATAAATAAATGAAATAAACTGCTTATGTTACATTGTAGTGAGATGTCTTTATATTAAAATGAAAAATGAGTGGGTAAGTTTATGAATGGTTGTAAAATATACACTAAAATATACAATAACAAAATACTAAAAATAAATTATTATTCAAGGACGGTAACAAGACAAAAATATTTTAAAATTATTATATATAGTATTTTTCTTTCATTAACTTTATTTAATATTTGAATGGTCATTTATTATTATTTGCCTACATATTGCAGATCTGCTAGGAACACGTACGATCAAAATAATTATTAATACTACTACGCCAGTATATTCTATTGTAAGTCTATAATTACAACTACGTAATGCGTGTTTAAAGCAAGTATCTAAAGATTTATTATTATCATTATTCACACGTCACATGTCTGTCACACAATCGTCCAAGAATAAAAAATAAATCAATCCAAGAAATAATATATATATATATATATATATATATATATATATATATATATATATATATATATATATATATATATATATATATATATATATATATATGCTACCCAATTAATAATCGAAAATTACAGCACTATATCACTGTGTACCACGTGTTCCGGTTTTGTGTAATCAAAACCGGAACACGTGGTGTCTTGTGTAATCATTAGATATAGCATCGTATGAAAATTCACTTTACACACACCCCGACCCCAGTTTGTCCTGTAAGAGTTGGCAAAGTTGGGGTAAGATAAATACTAGCCGTAAAATAATCAGAGGTTAAATGAGATACAGTTTTGATTAAAATAAACATTTACCACGTACTTGCCAGTGAATTTTACGAGTGCGTAACGACACTTTCATAATTACAGAAAACACACACACACACACACACACACACACACACACACACACACACACACACACACACACACTTTTTATTTACCTTATTATTATTGTTTTTTTTTTTCTCTCTCTTTATACTTTGTTAAGCTATATGTTATTTTTGATGTCATTCTAATTAATTTTTTATACCGTTTGCTATAATAGTTTGTCACATTACAACTATATGTCACTGAAA
Source organism: Parnassius apollo (assembly GCA_907164705.1). Taxonomy (NCBI): domain Eukaryota; kingdom Metazoa; phylum Arthropoda; class Insecta; order Lepidoptera; family Papilionidae; genus Parnassius; species Parnassius apollo. The sequence goes on from CAJQZP010000066.1 coordinate 54,376, forward strand.
CGGGGAAGATGCTGTAGCCTGTAACACAGTTTTCAACTACCACGGGCTACAGAGCTTCAATATGATTTGTTTGTAAAAGTTATGTGAGAAACAATAAATTATTATTATTATTGTGGGGTATCTATATAGTTTTCTCATCTGGTTGGGTTCTATAAATATATAATTATAAATGAAAATGAAAAGATAAATATACATAAATATCAATAACATAAAATAAATATAAAAATACATAAATAAATAAAAGCCCAACCAGATGGAGGCCCTCGGCAGGGGAGACCAAACGGCCGAGGGTTAGGGGGAAAGTGAAAGGAACCGGCGGACGACGCGGGCGGTATCGAGGAGCACCGCCTTCTGCATTTGAGCCCGGAGCGGTCCGCCACGTAGTCCCAGTTGCCTCAGATGACCCGAGAGGCTGACTGGGATTAGTCCGTTTGCAGAGACGACTACAGGAATAATTTCGGTCGGCAGACCACCCCACATGTCAGTCACCTCGTGAGCCAGGTCCAGATATTTTGTTTGCTTGTCTGTTTCGGCTTTCACGAGGTTCTCGTCATACGGAATGATAATGTCAACCAAAAATATCCTTGACTGTGCCCGGTCCATCAGCACAATATCAGGCTTATTCGCAAGAATAGTCCTGTCTGTGATGATGGCCCGATCCCAATAGAGCCTGGCGAGATCATTTTCGAGCACGGCTTCCGGCAAGTACTTGTAATACGGCAATTTCCGATCCACGAGACCGTATTTCAGAGCGAGCTCCTGGTGAAGAATTCTGGCTACTAGGTTGTGCCTGTGCAAGTACTCAGAGTTAGAAAGCGCCGAACAACCGGAGATGACATGCCTAAGTGACTCACCGGGATGGCGACAAGCTCGACAGATGTCCACGGTGCCATCCTTTAGGATGTATCTCCGATAGTTGTTGGTCTTAATAACCTGATCCTGTATTGCACAGACAAAACCCTCGGTTTCCCCGATGAGATCACCAAAGCGTAGCCAGTGGAGGGAGGCTACTGTGTCTACGAAAGGCTCATGTAGAGCCTTTTGGAACCTCCCGTGGAGCTCCTTCTCCTTCCATACGTTCTCCCGGTCGAAAATTGTCTGCACTGCCGGGTCTTGCCATTGCTCGTTGGCTAAGGATAGAGGGGTAAGTCCTTTATCACTAGAAATAAACGTCCTTATAGAATGGATCACCCGATCTCGCCAGGAAATAATTACGGAGGCTACACACTTCGCGATTATGCATGGTGAGCGCGCTCAAGAAGCCACGCCCACCATGCTTTCGCGGCAAGTACAGCCTCATTACCGACGATCTCGGATGATGCATCCTGTGGGACGTCATGGTAGTGCGGACTTTTCTATCGAGGGCGTTAAGTTCAGTCTGAGTCCACCTGAGTATGCCAAAGGTATACATGAGGACAGGCATGACCCAGCCGTTATATGCGTGTGTCTTATTCACACCGGACAAAAGGCTGTTAAGCACTTTGGTCAAGCGTGCATAAAACACGTCGCAAACTGACTGTTTCATACCAGCCTCATCGATACCGATGTTCTGTGACATACCCAGGTATCGGTATGTTTCAGCCTCGGAAAGGGTCCTTAAGTTGACGGGCATAGATAAGTCTATTGCCTTAGAGTTAGCAACCCTGCCCCTTTCAACATGGAGGACTGCACACTTATCCGTTCCCAGCTCCATTCCAATTATTATTGTCCAATTATTTCAACACGTCTGTATTTTCATTTTGGTTCTAACGTAATTCTACAGACGAGTGAGTGCGGTTGCGCCTAACCACTGCATGTCGGCAGGCCTCAACATTGTAAATATCGCCTAGTTAGAGGTGCATACGTTGAACTGAAAACGGTTCTATGGAAAATTGAAACTATTGCTGCTTATTATAATTTTGATTAAATTTTTAATTCTTATAAATAACAACCTGATTTATTATTTTAGTTAGGCACAGACCTTATTAAATACAATAAATATTATAATACCCGAAAAGGGGGGTTAATTTGTAAGACGTATTATATTTTAAATTAACACCAAATGTAACACATAACTTACAATAAATATTTTGAATTTGACTTTATTAATGCGTATAAATTTGAAAAGAATATTTTTCAAGTGTTATCGAGTAGATCCCTTACAAACTAAACAGGTAAATCGTTACGTGTTCATAGCATGTGCAGTTATCGGATTTTCCGCTAATTTCCCGCGCGCCGTGTGCAATCGACCACACTCCACTTGAGGTTACTGCGTTTGAGTTGAGCCACACTCGGGAGGTTCGAAGTTTTTTTAATAATAAAAAATAGGATATTTATCAGAATTAGTCAAGGAACGAAGCTTAAAGTGGTAATAGATGGAATGACGACTTGGACTTACAGGACACCGACAGATGCAGGTGTGTTTCTTAGCAATCTTTGGAGATGCCTCTTTTCAGCAGAGGCTTGTGATGAGCTGTAATAATGATGGGGTAATTCAAAGGACTATCTACTTTTTACTCCTTTCCGTTTTTTAAATTTATTCTATGGAAAATGCGAGACGCAATGCTTGACTTGTCAGATGCAATTTCTTTTGACGTCATACAGACGCCAACATAGAAATTTTGTTTACGCCATGGCAAAATACTAGGGACGGTAACAGGAAGCAGCGGCTCAGTTTTTAATAAGACCGACAAAACCTCATTAATAGTCTCGGGCTTAAAAAAGTATCTTAGTCACGAAAAAAGTCCAGAAAGAGCTCATGAATTCCACTTACATTTTAGTTCGTATATTTTCCGCGTAAGTTCTTGAAGCAGACGTGTTTAATCCTATACAAAAATTTAAACTTCGTTGCGCGGTAGAACCATCCTGCAGCTGTGCTATGATTGCAGCACGAATCATAGCACGAAAAGGCTCGACCGGACGAGGACTGCGCTCTCACTGAGTAACAGCGTAACACAGCAGCTCCAACCTGCTGTTTCGTTTGGTAAGTGTAGTAAACCATACACCCTTATTACTGGAAACGATCTGCATTTTGGGCCATAGTTAACATTTTACAATTACAATCAAGTTACAAAACAGTTGGGCTGTGCGCTCGTTTGTCACCTCTTTACTCTAAAAAAATAGTTTTAGTTGCAAGATAGATCAGGTTTGGGTTTGCGCTTTTGTGTTTGATTGTTTGTTTTTTTTTTAATTTATATTGCCATAATAAATATCCTAAATATTAAATTTCAAATGAAAATTATATTACTTTTTATTCCCTTTGACTACAAGACGAATAAAAATGAAATATTTCTCTATTTATGATAACAAACGCGATCATCTAAAGCCAAGATTATTTACAAGCATTATTTACGTAACAAATGCAAATTATGAGCGAGAAAAATACTCTCGAACAAATACACATTTTCTTACTTTGCGTTAACATTTGAAAGGAAAAGAAGTCGTTCCCATATTTTTGCATACTTGGACAGTAACGGTGCTCGGTTCATATAGGAAAGAGAATTTGTATGATAATATTCATTTTGCGTTCGCTTGGTTATTCTTCGTCGCGGCTTGTTGTAGATTGCGCTCCGGGGAGATTCGTTGTCGTGTCGCGAGTATTGATAGCAGCTGAGATGTTAGTTTGTATGGAAGTGACCAGCGTATTATTTTTTTATAAAATAAGGGTGACAGAAGAGCACACAGCCTATCTGATGGTAAGTGGATGCTTAAGCCCATAGACATCTAGAACCTATCCTCGATTAAAATGCAGGTGTATTCAAGGCTAAGATGGGTTTCCAGTAAAAAATGTCTGCGGTTGAAAAGCGCTACGGTAGGTAAAAGCACCTCCGGTAAGGAAAGGGGTAGTCCGATAGTAAAAAGGGTCTCCGGTAGTAAAACGGGTCTCACATGTTATATATTTTTTTCTGCAAATGGAATCGTCTATCCACTACCACATATCATCCCGTGAATGATACGTGGTAATCAATCTCTCTGGGGTTTATTAAATGTGATGTGTCTTTATATCGTTTTTAACTGTCGTCATCATTAAGTCTTTATATATAATAATAATATAGAGTTTTCACTGAATCAGAAATGAGCATTAAATACACATTTTGTTAACTATTTTGTTGTATTCTTAGTGGGGCGCAATTTCCTTTTTTTTAAGTTGACGTTGGGGGATATTATTTTAATCTACTTTCATTCCATATAAATAAATAAAATATAAAGAAAATAATAAAAACACCTCTTACATACTCTCAATTAAAATTGCAAAACTGCACTGAAACTTCGCACATATTAGCAATAACCGGCACTCGGAAATCCTGTGCACTTATCACGCACTTGGCCAATTGTTTGGTAGATTAACAATAGGTACACTAAGTTTGTTCAAGCTCCAATATAAAATTTTATGTTATTTGCTTAGCTGCTATAGATTTAGTGCATTTAGGATTAAGTTTACTCTTTCTATTCTGTTGAAAGTTAATTCTGAAATATATCTTCTCCGTTGTTGTTTATAACTTGGAGTGAAGCGAGATGTTTTCCAAGCACTTTACACTAAGTGTAATTGCGCGTAGTGGGTCTTCATTATTTAAAAGTTGGAGTGAAATTCTAACACCGGATTATATGTTTAATCTTATAATTAAAAATAAAAATTAAATTAAATACAATATAATATTATTGAATCTAATTACTATTAAAATTTCATAAATTCATAAAAGTTTCAAAAATGCGAGTACATAGTCATTAATTGAGTTTGCAATTTTTAAAAGAATTTAAAAGAATTTGAAAACAAAAAAATACGCCTAGTGGCAGTTTTTTATTTTTTCATATTTGCAATAACAAAATGGCACATCGTTTTTTACATGAAATTTTAATTCAGAGTACGAAAAAATAAATGAAAATAAGTATGTCTGTGTCACACTTTTTCATGAAAATTCACCAATTATTTTAACACTTTGTTTGATAATATAACTTTTGGTAAAGCTAAATGTGCATGCGCCTTAAGCGCTCATGTTTTACGTCAATTTTTAAAGTATATGAAATGCACACAAGTTTTTACAAATGACCTTGTTACTATCACTTCTAATTTTCCGACAATTTTATGTCAAACGTTTAAACTTAATTTTATTCTGCAACTTTACAAGGCGTAGGTTCGGCCGCACGTGGAATACTGTTTCCATCTCTGGGCTGGAGCTCCCCAGTACCTTCCACTTGATCGCATCCAGCGCAGAGCGGCTCGAATAGTCGGCGACCGAGTGCTTTCCGATAGGCTCGATTGACTGGCGCTGCGAAGAGATATTGCATCTCTTTGATTTTACTTTATGTGAAAGGTAATCTCCCATACGGTTTGACCGATGATTTAAGCCTAGGTGACGAGTGATTCTCCCGCTCAAAATGGATGTCAGGGTGGTGTTAATTGAACCAAGGAAATACTCCTCATTGACGCCGTCATTGGCAAGGTGGTTAAACGCAACCGTAGGAACTTCTCTGCCACCAGGATAGCTCTCCACCCCGATTTCGCAAGTGTGATTTCTGGATCTCAAAAACAGAGCCACGTACCGGGTTCTATTGTGAATTTAAAGCATCTAGGGAACACTCAAACATAGACAGAAAATTTCATCAAAATCAGTCGAGCCATTTTAGAGTTTTAGTGAGACGGTCACCAATTTATTTTTATATAGAGAAGATGATCCTTAGATAGGTTTGACTGTTAAAAACAAAAACCAGTGACAAACCACCAGGGTGCACTTATGCGGTTTTTTGTAAACCGATTGATAGTATCAGGTAAATAGCATCTGTATTTACATCGCACTACTGAGGGTCCGATACATATGTAAATATACACTACAATATTACGTGGCGTACTAAACACTCTGTAACTCTCCCAGAAATTAGTGAAGATCTATGGAAAGCAGTGATATATCTGAAGTTGATAGAATGTAACTTTAAATAAATTATTGGTTTTATTATATATGATATTTTTTCCTTTTTTATGAAGCAAACGGGCTTTCTTGAATCCTCCATTATATCTTAAATTTAAACAACGCCACATTAACAGACCCTCTCCAGGTAAAGACGGGGTGGGTCGCTAGTTCTGCAATAAATTAAATCCATACCATATAATGCAGTTATCATATTTAAATGGTAGATATGTGACTATATCATACATAGTGTATTAGCAAAGTTTTTATAACTGTGGAAATTATTTGAATTGTCTATGTTACAAATGTGTGGTATGTCTAGTTTAATAATTTTCCATCTTAGATAGCACCGAAAATATTATTTTATATATATGTTGTTATTTAAATCCTATGTTCTCTGACTATTTAGACTTATTTATCTTAAATTTACTAGATAAAAGATAAAGCAATACATACTTAATAGTGTGGTATTTTATTTATTATGGAGGAAATGAATGAAATCATATATTATCCATCTCCTATTTTTAATTATCCTCTCCTTCATAATTTATCTTAACGAATAATATTAATTAACGAATAACAAAAATATTATTCAAAAATAAATTATAATACAATTTTCAAAACGTCATTGGAAGCATAAAAATAATAAAATAAAATCCCTTTTTTATATAATGATGAAATCAAGAATTAATAACGTTTCAAAGAACGCGGTGATCCAATAATTGGCTGCAAATAACAAATTAGAACAGAGACCTGCCTTCGTACTTTCCACTTCTAAGTTAACAAGAAAAATATTAGCTATTATTAGACTTTGGCGTTTTAATCAATTTACAGCTTGAAACGGAGAGCTTCCAAACGTCGTTACAACTTCAAGGAGCTAAGTTTTATAACTTTAAAAAGCTTTATTAAAAAGTTTTCTTTATTTGAACCTAATTTTAAGGCTAATAAAGTTGTTTGGAAAGTTTTTATTTTCTGTATAAAACTGAAATAGCAAAAGAACTTACAATTTAACTGACTGTAAGTTGTAACGGCAGTCCATAGACAACTGAAGCCAATTTCAAACAAAGAAAATCAAAGATGCGCTGTCTCTTTTCAACACTAAAATGGAATAGCTCAACGCTTGTAACTTTACTGTCTTTCTATACTCTGTAGGCCTGCCTAGGTGTGGTAGTACTCAGGTGGGCATACAGACAGAAAAAGAGTCTAAGTCAATATATTATATTTTGTGCCATTTTGCACTCGTAAACTTAACAAGAAATATTGTCCTATTGTCATTAATTTTTTATTTTTTAAAACAACTAATATTTTAAAACCTTGCTTTTCAGATAAATTTTATCTTGGGTTACTTCTGGTAATGTTCTCCGTCACTTGGTGAAGTTTCCACACAATCGACGCAGCTGTTCCGAATATAAGTTTTTTTTTTTTTTTTTTTTTTTGCGCCCGAAGCAATTAAAGGGCTACCCTGTACGTAGGGAGGCGGAAAATGCATTACGCATACCACGATAGCCGGTCTATCGTGGTTATGGGGGACTCACTGTCCTACCGGGGACCCTAAGTGATACCCCCTAAAAACCGCCTTTAGGGACAGGCAACCGGCTGATTAAGCTCTATTGTGCCTTATCATGAGCGACCCTCTTTTGGGAAAAGAGGGCGCAGGCGGCTAAGTGCCGCTGAGGGAGTGCCTACGAAGGCAAATTAATGTCAGATATTACAATAATTTTATTTAATTAGAGTTGGCCTGAGCTGCCAGGAGACAGTTCAGGTCGTTTGAAAGTTTATTAGGCGGGTCCGAGAGAGAGTTTCTCGGCCTGCGGACACGATAGCGAGAGGGGGGTGGGGCTGCATAAGAAGCTGCCTCACGAATTAAGTGGTTTGGGTGCGACTCTGAAGCTTTGAAGAAGTTCTCAGAGAGTTTTTTAAGAAATTGCTGAATTGTTGGGAGCTCTAAGTCCCGATGAAGGTCGGCATTGCGGACGTACCACGGTGCGTTCGCAGCTCGACGACAGAATAGGTTCTGAACTATTTGGAGTTCATTTAAAATGTTAGGGTTTGCGTGGGCAAAGACGGGGCCTGCGTAGGACATGACTGGTCGTATACATACCTTATAGAGTGTACGCTTGTTTCGAAGGGACATTTTACTGTGTCGGCCCAACATACTGTTGAGCCTACTCAGATAAAAACGTGCGTGACGGGTTACTCTTTTGACGTGGGGCTTGAAAGTGAGCCCTGTGTCTAGAGTGACACCTAAATATTTGGCGGACGTATGCCAGGGGACAGGGGTCCCTAGCATACGTATTGGTGGAGTGTTTTTGAGACGGCGTCGTTTATAATCGAAGTGAACGGCGGAGCTCTTCTCCGGGTTCACATCGATGCGCCATTTTTTGAACCAAGCTCCTAGGTCATCAACTGACTTTTGGATCTTGTTCCGTATGAAGGGTAGTGAGACACCTTTGCAGTAGATGGCAGTGTCGTCTGCAAAGAGGGAGAGTTGAACACCTTTCGACGGGATGGGAATGTCGTTGGTGAATATGATGTACAGCAGAGGAGCAAGTACTGAGCCCTGAGGGACACCAGCCTTGATAGTTCGCTGTGAAGAGAGCGTGCCTTCGTGTCTGAAACGAAAGGTACGATGTTTTAAATAGGAGGCCACGAGACGAACTAGACGATCGGGGAGACCTATTTTATAGAGCTTGTAGATAAGGCCTGTGTGCCAGACTCTATCGAAAGCTTTGGCTATATCGAAAAAGACCGCGATGGTCTTATGACGACGAGGATAGAAACCGCTGAGGATATATTCCACAATGCGGTGAACTTGTTGGGGACATGAGTGTTTGGCTCGGAAGCCGAATTGATGGGGAATGATAAGAGGGTCGCCGTCTGTGGGAAACAGGTAGCGCCTCATACGACTTTGGATGACTCTTTCGAAGAGCTTGCCCATTGCCTTGAGGAGGCTAATGGGGCGATGGCTGGAGGGGGAGGTTGAGAGGCTTGCCTGGCTTGGGAATTCCAATCACAGTAGCCTCTTTCCACGTAGTGGGAAAATAACTAAGGTTGAAGCAGGCGTTGAAGATAATAGATAAAAAGGTTAACACCTGCTCGGGAAAGTGTTTTAGGGCTTGGTTGGAGATGCCATCCGCGCCCGGAGCCTTTTTAGGCTTAAGTCCTTTGATGAGGGATGAGATCTCATCATTGGACACAGAGATAGGTTCAGAGGCCGTGGGGGGTGAGCTCCGGCGGCGAACCTCATCCTCCACTGCCTGGACGTGTGAGGGGTCGACGGGTTGAGAACTGGGAGAGCATTGAGCGGCAATGCTATCTGCAAAGCACTCAGCCTTTTCCTCGTCCTCGAAGGCAACCGTGCCGTCGGGACGGGAGAGAGGGGGAGTGTGGGTGATAGCGTCTATGCGGAGGGCTCTAGCCATCTGATAGTACGCTGTGTGAGATGGAGAGATATTCTCCATGAGCTTACTCTTTTCGAGATCTCGAAATTCAGAGAGGCGGAAGCGGAGTTCTCGTTGAAGACGATTGGCCGCGCGCCTATATTCGGGGGTGGGATATTTTGCTGCTCTCCGGAAAGCAGCTTTTTTGGCTTTTATTAGGTTGCTAATATGTAGGGGAAGCCCACTATTGTTAGCAACCGGGACGACCCTTTCGTTCTCCTTAAGGGAGGATTTAATAAGGGTGGAGAGTGAGTCGACCGCGGTGTCGATTTTTTCGGGACTATCTAAGTCCGACGATAGGGAGATGGTAGAGTCCTGTGAGTCCAGAGCTTTAGCTAGGGACTCTTTGAATCCCTTCCAGTTAGTGAAGGTTTTCGTGTGTGTTGGGGGAGGTGGCTGATGGCCAAGAATGAGGGAGACCGGTCGGTGATCTGATCCTAGATCGTCTAGTGTCTCGATTGCTCCGAGGTTGAGAGAAACTCCTTGGAGTAACGCAAAATCTAACACATCGGGGGCGTGATCGGTGTTATCGGGAAAGTGAGTAACACCGAGAGGACTATGGACGGTAATATCAAGAGACTGCGTGATATCGAGCAGTATCTTACCACTAGGGGACGTAGTGCGGCATGTCCATTCTGTATGCTTGGAGTTAAAATCTCCAAACATAATGACTGAATTGCCTAAAGATAAAATGGCCTCAAAATCCTTTTTAAGGGGATAGGTTCCTGAAGGGATGTAACAGGAGGCTATGAGGATGGACTGGTGTCCAGTCATAGCTAGCCTGCATACCGTGGCTTCCATGTTGGTAAGCTGCGGAGTAGAAATGGGCGAGCAATGAAGTGTCTTCTTGTAATAGATGGCCGTTCCGCCGCCTCGGCGGTCGGGTCTGTCGTTACGAAGAAGAGAGAAGTTTTTAATAGAAAGGCCTCTAGTGTCCTTATCTTTGAGATTGGTTTCCTGTAGGAGGAGGAAATCGACTTCATGATTCCGAAGAAAGAGCTTGAGCTCTGGGAGGTTATTTCGCAAGCCGCGAATATTAAATGATACAAGCGATAAACCCTTAGGTTTGATACGACCGTGAGATCTAGGTAGGTTAATTCTCTCAGTCATTGAAGTTAAGTTAATTAAGTTAACCTAACTTACAACGCTAACAAAAGGTTATTGTGCTCCGCAAGAACGAGGAGACGTTCTTGGGGGGACTTGGCCGCGCGCAGTTTGCGAGAAACAACTGTTATTTCCCTAACGTCGATATTCCTAATAGCGGAATATAGCGTGTTGTAGTCGTCGATTGTGGGCTCTGCTTCATGAGCGTACGAGGTTGTCCTCGGTGGGTCTGCCTTTTTGGGCCCCCAGGGAAAGACTGGAGGCTGCATTGGCTTGGAGAAGCCCGGAGGGGGGCTGAATTATGCCCTGAGGGGGCCTAGGGGGACCCTGAGGGGGCCTAGGGGGACCCTGAGAGGGTCGAGAGAAGCCCTGGATAGGCTGAGATGGGCCCTGACGGGGCCGTTGATGGAGGGCTGGGAAAGTGCGGTCATTCACCGGCGGTGGAGCTTTCCTACTGGGGCGAGGTTGAGGTGCGCGTGGGCAACCCTTGTAGTTCGCCGGGTGTCCTGTCTGGTTGCACAGGACACAGGCGGGCGGGGATTCGGCGTCTTTGGGCCGGGGACACTCTTTAGTGTTGTGTGGCTCCAGGCACTTCACACACCTGGGTGGGGCGGAGCAGTTGGCCGCCGCGTGACCATAAAGTTGGCAGCGGTGGCACTGCGCCGGGAAACCGGGCCTATGTGGGGGCTCTACCTTCACCCTTGACAGGCCGCACACTGTGCGCACCTGCCGGAAGATGGCTTTAGCCTCCGGCACGTTGGACAAGATTGCGAGGGCAAGGTTGTATCTCTTGCCCGTACGGTTGTGCATTTTGTGCACTGCTTCCACTGGGAAACCTTGGGACTTAAGGTCCTCGAGGATTTCCTCATTGGAGAACTCGAAGGGGACGCCTCGGATGACGGCCCTGACTTTACGCTCTTCAGGGAGAGCGTAAGTGTGGTATGAGATGCGCTCGGCTGTGAATAGCCGGGTGATTGCGCGGAAGTCCTCGATCGAGGTAGGGATTATTTTGATTGCCTCCCCGAGGTTGACTGCATGATCGTATTTGATGCCTGCGTCGTAGCAGGTCTTAGACAGTTGGGTGAACTTTGCCTTGTCTCTTAGGAAGACAGGGGGCGGGACTCGCTTCTTCGCCAGCACTGGAGCACAACGAGAGGCTGGTTTAGATGGAGTGGGGATGTCTAGTGACATCAGTGGGACGGGTGCAGCGTCAAGGGCTGCGGAGGTTGAAGGAGCGGCAGGGGCCGCTGATGTAGGGGGTGCGTTTCAACGCGGCGCGCTTTCCGTTGCGCTTGGAGGTGACGGTGGTGAAGTTTGACTCACCGGTTCCGTCAGAGTCAGAGGACTCCGATGAACCGGAGCCTAGGGTAGTGGCGGGCCTCTTCCGGGAGGTAGACGCCGAGGATTCGGAGCATGCGTACTCCATTTCTAAGGGGGCAGATTCGAGTTGGGCAAAAGAGTTCCTCGTTTCGAGGTAAGATGCGATTACCGGCGGCGGGAGGTGTGCCTGAGGGGCAGGGGTGGGAGCCTGGGCGGCGATGGTGGCGATGGCGGCGAGGACCGTCTCATTGCCACTTAACCCATATTGGGTGATGAGGGCGGCTAGGGACTCAGTAAAACTGGAGTTGGCCATTTTAGGATAAGAAGCTAAAGGTGAGAAAGCAAAGATGAGGACGGGTCCCTGCTCTCGGTAGAACAGGGACTAGATCGCGAGACGTACTACGACACACTATACACGTAATACAAGAATAACAAGAACACAAGAAAATAAAGGAGACAGTAAAAAAAAAAAAAAAAAAAAAAAAATGAAAAAATGAAAAATGATAATGAAAATGAAATGAAATGACAAGTGAAAATGAAAATGAAAAGCGAAGGTCAGTCAGACCTCCCTGCCCGAAGACAGGGGGGCAAGAGCTGTAGCAAAAAAGTGACTCACCGGCAGCCTCAACGCTGTTCCGCGTGAGCAGGACAGCGGAGGCGCGTGAGAGCGCGACAGCACTACCGTACTGTACGGGAGCGCGGACCACCAGGAGGCGACCGTCCGAGAGCGGTGCCGCCGGCGGACTGCCGAATATAAGTCAGAGCAGACAGACATATAGACAAGAGTCTTACAAATATTTATTCATGTCTTAATGACTTGTAAATAACTCCTAAGCTCGATAAAGGGCGTTATATTTTGATATTACAGACACTTCAATTTTATTTATACGTAGTTATAAAAACATAAACTTATTCTAAAACATAAATTTATAAAAAAAAAACCTTTATCCAAATATTTTTAAACATCTATCACGCATTGAATGTACATGTTATATAAATACATAATCCTAGCAAAGGTGAGCATTTTTTATTTCCTTATACAATCCGGTAGAAAAGAATCTTTCGAGACAATCGTAAAACATGTTGTTGAAGGCGACCAGAAAACAGATTTTCCTAAGAAAAATAACCGCCTCTGTATATAGATATAAATCTATATAGTATTTGCGAGCATCTATATATTCGAATTAATAAAATTTGTGAAATTGGTAAAATAAATCAATATGTTTTAGCCGACATATATAAAGTATAGGGGATTGTTAATTTAACTGTATATTCCTTTTTTGTATATATTATGAATATATTATGCAATATTTTCGTCAATTTTAGACAATTTTTTTAATATACATTATTAATTACCACAATAAATAAAAACTAAACTTAAGATATATAACATTACCATTCTCCGCTGTATAGTGCCAATAACTCTGATTGTGTTTCTTAAGCTAAAACTAAAAGTGGCGGGAAAGTTTTATTTGTTTTTTATTTTCTCTTCTTAATGTCTTATATGTATTGATATTAAAACCAGTCTATAACTTCAAGCCTTCCTTATTTTTTATCCTCAAGAACCCCTACCATTCACTCTTAAGAGTTGTCTTCTGCAGTGGTCTCCTCCCGAAAACCAGCCCAACTTGTCTTCATCTCGACTTACCGCGGGCAGATTTATAAGGCGGACTTCTGGCACTTGCTTCGGTCCACCGTTCGCACCGACATCACTTGCAAATATGTAGTATTGCATACATTACACACCCGCATATCGTTTGCAACGGCGTCATTTGCCCTTACGCACACAGCATGCATTTTCCTCCGGCATTGAGGACGCACAACAATCGGGCTGCACTATTGACTTCCGGTCTGAGCAGGGGAGTGATGAGGCGTGCAGTTGTGGTGCAACAAGCGAAACGCACCGAAGCCTTAATCGCGCTATCAAAGTTTTGAAGTTAACGTTATATGTAAAGAACAGCTCCGAAATAATATATGAAGCATTGGATGCTCCCCAGTCTGAACACATATCCCAGCGTAAGATCTCCTCTTTTCTTTTCACGACCAAAAAGATATAATTTTAATATTATGTCAAGCCATATTTCTTATGTAAAATATTTTCAAAGAATAGATAGCAAGAAGGGTAGTGTAAGTTTTATCGCATAATTTTTCAAGAGAACCTTGTTATTAAGCAAAAGGTGAATGACAAAGACTGAAACAGCAGACAGAGTAATGGGCAGATGAGATAAAATTTGGGAGACGTATTTTATAATCTCATCTCATTTTTCTTTCCTTGACGATTTTATTTCTTCATTATTTTTATGAAGATTTTATTTCTTCATAAAAATAACGAGAATATAGAGTTTTAAAGGTAGTTAAGGTAGTTAAGAGATAAGAAAATAACGGTGTCAAATACATATTTTTGGCATTTATACGTACCGTATTATCGAATGACTGCCTCGTTGCTCATTCATTTTTATAGGCGAGTTGTCTGAAGTTTAGTTATTTCTGAAGTTAAGAATCAACTCTGATTCTGATCAGGAACTTAACGGGAACCATAAGGTTTTGGGTATTAGTCTACTACTTATTATTCGCAGTTTCTTTTCCGTTCAGAGGGACCATATGTCGAAACAGTAGTCAATTTATTATGTTTATAAAAATTATATTTCGTAAACGAAATTTATTTTCTTACGCCGAAGAAATAAAAACATTTCATTTCATTGCTACCACCTTTGGCGGGTGGTTTGACAATCGCAGTTTTTTATTATTGTTGAGTTGCTATCAGAACAATGCTGCTTCATACTCCCGTTAATTTGTATACTAGTTTACTTATGATTAGTTCCTCTAGTAATATGTGTAGCTAAAATTATGTATACTATATATGTTGTATTAAAGTTAACATACATCGTGTTATTATAACACATCTTCTCGTCCGATATACCTCAAAATCTGAAAACTAGATTGTATAACCAGTGCGTGTTGCCAGTGATGACTTACGGATCTGAGATGTGGTCCTTCGCTGCTGGCCGTATGAGGACGCTCAACGTTACTCAGCGAGCTATAGAGAGGGCTATGCTCGGGGTTCCTCTGCGTGACAAACTTAGAAATGAGGATATCCGCAGTAAAACCAGAGTGACCGACATAGCCCAACGGATTAGTAAGCTGAAGTGGCAATGGGCCAGCCATGTAGCTCGAAGAACCGACAACCGATGAGGAAAAAGATTCTTGAGTGGCAGACTCATAGAAGTGGGCGTAGTGTAGGGCGACCCCCCACTAGATGGAGTGACGACCTGGTAAGATATGCAGAAAGTCGATGGATGCAGGTGCAGGACCATGCTTTGTGGCATTCCTTGGGGGAGGCCTATGTTCAGCAGTAGACTTGTGAAAGGCTGTTAATGATGATGATGACGATGATGAAAGTTAATTAGAAATGAATATATTACACTATAAATAAAATAGTTTTATTTAAAAAAAAATATTTTTCATTTGATCATTTTAAAACGTTATTTTATTCATCCTACGCACGATTTAATAAAAACAAATGGTGGGCTTAATTCCAGACCGTATTACTAGTTAGTATAGTTATAAAGGGAGCTATGCTCGGAGTTTCTCTGCGTAATAGACACAGTTATAATGATAGCTGCAGTACAACCGGAGAGCTGTTTACACAGAGGTTGACATTAATATCCTGTGGTGTGTTTTCGCAGTTGATTTGGTCTTAATTCATTACTTATGAATAATTCTAGAACACACGGTCCCTTTTATCCCACCTCCTTCTCCGTGTTATTTGATTAATTGTAGTATATTAAAGCATCCCCAACTTAGCCTAAGGAATCCCTAAGCTGGAGTGGCAATGGTGAAGAAATTATCTCGAATGGCAGCCTCGTACGAAGCGAAGTCTAGGGCGGCCCCCACTAACAACATGAAGTGACGTCCAGGTTACAGATGCAGGAAGTTAATGGTTGCTTAGGATTGTCTTTTGCGAAATTCCTAGGGGAGACTCAGGTTCAGCAATAGACTTGTGATGGGCTGTAATGATGATTATGATGGCAACTGTTTTACCTAGAAGCACATCTAGTTTGTAACCAACCTTCTATGTATTATTTCTACAAATATAAAAGAATAGGTATAATTACATGTAGCGAGATATTTTAACTTGGACTCCTGGGATGACAAAATATCGATGGTCTTGTTTACAGTTTACAGTGTCAACTCGTTTGCTAATTCACTATTATATTTAAAAAGCATCTCGTTGCCAAACAAACAGTTTTTCTATTGTTAGAGTGATTGCAATGTAATTATAAGGTGAAATAAAATCGTAGTGACTTTTAAATATCCCCTTTTAACTTTGTTTTAATGAGTTCTTTATTATTTTTTCCTGTAATAATAGGGTTTGAGTTTGAGTGTAATATATGATAGGGGTTACTAAGAATTTTTTTCAAGTTAAGCTCTAAGAATAAAGTAATATTTAAAACGATGAATTATCACTATACTGTAGTAATTTAACAGAAACCAATTATGATGTTTACTCGTACGATGTAATACGAGTAAAAGGTAAATTTGAAGCCGAGGCTTAAAGCGCTTACGAAATTAACTTCAAGATTGTCTAAAATTAATTATATAAATGGTTTTAAAATTTTCAAATTGAACGTTCATATTGACAAAAAAGATATTTTTAATTATCTCTTTATTCGTAATCTCCTGATCACTGCCCAGCGGAGTGGAATCCGACGATTTACTTTTTCGTCAAAATTGGACTTTTCTAGTCGAAGAAATTGCCTTAGGTAAACATACCCGTCAAGAACTTCATTAATTGTGTTGCCAATACCTTCCAACATACAATATTTATCTTGTCCAATCCCCACACTTCGATTTCCATTGTAAACAATGTCCATTGTTCAATCCAACCTGGATTTGCCGACATTTCAAAGGACATTAGATCAAAATCCGAGATCTATTTAGGAATAAGATGAAACCGAATCTTTATTTTGTCATTTTCCATCTTTTTTTTTTTTTTTAGAAGAGGGGGCAAACGAGCATGTGGCTCACCTGATGTTAAGTGACTACCGCCGCCCATGATCAACCGCAACACCAGGGGAATTGCAGGTGCGTTGCCGGCCCTTTAGAAAGGAGTAAGCTCTTTTCTTGAAGGTCCCCAGGTCGTATCGGTCCGGAAAAATCACCGGTGGTAAATTATTCCACAGAGAGGTTGTACGCGGAAGAAAACTCCTTTTGAAACGTACAGTGGTGGACCGCCAAGCATCCAGATGGTGTGGATGGTATCGGGACGTTTGCCGTGTAGTGCGTTCACGAAATTTGGCGGCTGGGATTAATCCGAACAATTCCTCAGAGCACTCCCCGTGATAGATGCGATAAAATACGCAAAGAGATGCAACATCTCTTTGCGTATTTTATCGCATTTTTCTTGTTACAAAAATACGTTACGGGCGTTCCGATATATAATTATGTATACGTATATACAAAATATGTTGATAAAATATAAAGGAATATTATAATTCAGAGTTCGCCTACTTCGGGACGTCCTAATTATCTAAGATTTGGCAAACGTTAGACGTGATGATCTCCATCACATCATCAAAACATGATTAATACGTGTTGTCTATTAAGTCTTGAGCACAGAACACTACACTCGCAAAGTTGGCTTATTCACACTATAGCATTCCCCACACCATAATCTATTCAGAAATTACACGTATTGAAGCTTAATTTAAAATGTACAAGGGATTAACCCAGACCTAAATTAAATTAATTAAATTTAAAGCAGCAAAATTAACGCTTAAAATGAACAATGTTTCTACAAGAATAAGGTTTGTTTTAGCTAAAACTTATTATGAGTACAGTAATAGCGGCATCTGCCGAAGTAACTTAATTGTAAATAAAGGTGGAAATTACTTGCATTCATTTTTATACTTGCTGTAGTCCATTTATGGAGGTGAGCTAATAATGTAGTGGATTAAATAAAATATTTTTATAGAGAAAATTATTCTTATAATTTCATATAACTACTATTGGCCATTTACTGGAAACGAGGCATTTCATCTTGGTCCTTAGGTGTGAAAACGCAACTGCATTTTGAATCTTAATCGAGCATAAATGTAGATGTCTATGGGGCACAGCATCCACTTACCATCAGGTGGACTGTGTGCTGGTCATTTGGTCATTTGTACCCTTATTTTTAAAAAAGTGTTCGGGGGGTCCTCGTTAGATATGCAAAATAACAAGCACTTAAATTTAATTATTTTTGAAGTGAGGTTCGCGTAAATACACACACAGCCGGTGCGGAACACTCTTCCTGTCGGTGCGCCGCCCTCAAAGACATTTAAGTAGTAGTAAATATATATTTAAATCTGCTTGGCAGCCCTATTTTTTCGAACATGGCTGACATACTGCGCTTTAAAATTGTGTGATAAAATTCTTGTCGAATTTTTCCAAAAAAATAAGAGTACAATTTTTCGACGGAAGGCGGAATAAATCAAGTTTTTTTTCTTATACAATAAGAGTTACAAAAGAGCAAACAGTCCACCTGGTGGTAAGTGGATGCTGTGACCCATAGACATCTATCTTCCGTTCGAGCTAAGAAAATACTGAGTCATCAAAGCAACTGCACGGTAAAGGTTTACTACATAGTAGAGTAGCAAAAACTTTATAAATTTAAAATATAATATTATATTTTATATTTTAAAAGATAGTTTTAATCAGTATCACTAGAATGTTTGTTTCGTGAATAGCCGAGCCCTTTTTCACGGGTGATTTTTATGCATTAATTTCCTTTTGTTCCCTAATAAGTTTTTTAAACTGTATTTTCAGATACACCGCATGCACTTGTTTCTAATATTCTCCTCAGTCACATTTAAATAACACAGTTCGTCTTTCTCGACTATGAATTATCGATCCACTTTTATTCTTAAACCTATGTGAGGTATTTATTTTCAATATTTAATATAATTAACGAGCAAGACAAAACCGTTTTTACAAAGGTCTGCCCCCAACTGAGCACTATGAACTTGATTTTCTTATTTTTGGTAACCTAATTGCTCTGGAGTAACGAACGAACTGAAAATTTATACTGAATTAAGAATCAAAATGCAGACACGTTATCAACCTGAAGACCAGAATATAATGGCTCGTTTCTAGTGAAAAGGATCTCAGGTTCTCGGCATTCAGCATACGAAACACAGAAGCAATGAGTTGCTACTTTACGTTGGTATTCTGTGAGATTGTGGTTCTTTCCCGGTCAAGCCGACTCATTCGTGCAGTATTATGGTTGCAGCACTAATGGATCGGCTCGACCGGGGGAAGGACCACGCTCTCACAGAACACCAGCGAAAAATAGCACCTTAATACTGCTGTGTTTTGTATGGCGAGTATAGAGATCCGGAGAGCGTTTTTTACTGGAAACGAGGCATTCCATCTTAGTCAACAGTCCACAGGGGTGACAACGCACCTGCGTTTTATTCTAAATCGATGATAAAATATATGAAGCAGTCTATGGGCCACAGCATCCACTTACCATCAGGTGGACTGTGTGCTTGTTTGTCACCCCTATTCAATAAAAAATATACGAATTTTATCGCGTTTTATTTAATTTTTTTTTTAATTTCAGGCGTTTCGGGCATATTTCAGTACCGTGGATGCTGTAAACTACCCAAAACGTCATTAATGAAAACAAGTTTAAATGAAACGCGATAAAATCCGTAAAACTATTTTTACTCCATAATTTTACTCTTATACATTTTAACGTTAGAACAGTTGAATAAAACTAAATTTACGGATTTTATCGCGTTTATTTCACTACTTTTACTTATTTTTAATTTCCGACGTTTCGGGTGCTTTACAGCAACCATGGTCACGGGGAGGACTGAGATGTTTGACGTCCCAATGCCATTGTTAGCCCGGCTACCTTCAGTTTTTGATATGAATATGAATATTAATTTTTGGTCCGATTTACGCAAAACGAACTTACAGTATCTTGAAGTCTTGCAGTGGTATGCTTGGGTTTGGGTTCAATTTTGTTAATTATAGACTCCCAAGCAGATGGCAGCACTCAACCATCTTCTCTATTGAAATTAGGATGTTTTTTAATTACAGTAGCCTCGCGTATCATCCTTGGTAAGAATCGGTGTTCTTTTGCGAGGACTTGTGGTTTATCAAATCTGATGTAATGGTGGGGACGGTCTTGCACATGTTCACAGACTGCGGACTTCCCGGAGCGTCGGTGCATCACGTCTACTAAATACATAAATTTCACAAACACCCAGACACTTACCCATTATTTGTGGGCTAAACAAATACTTGTTTCGTGCGGGATTCGAACCTGCGGCCAATAGTGCCGCAAGTCATTGATCAGCTACTGCACCCCAGAGCAGTCATAACTTATTATGTAGAATAATACTGCCTCGACTGAAATTCGGTCTGGTGAACATTACTATAGGTGTCTCTGTGGTCGATGTATTACTCTGAAAAATTTCTGAAGTGAATTTGGAGTGAGATAGTAGAACAACGTCTGCCGGGTCAGCTGGTGTTTCTTATAAACATCAGCACATTATAATACTATCATTAAGATTTACCTTAATATATAAGGAAAGTAATAAAAATTTTATATGTACATGTACATGTTCCTTTCTTAAAATGAGGAAGGAGATAACCATCCGTTCTAGAAAATTGCACCAGTCTACGTTAATTAAATTTTCAAGTTAATTCGGGAGCAGGTGGCGGTAGAGACTCGCGACAACATGCGGTGCGTTCTACACAGACTGCAAATCTAGAAGTAACTTTTATATACTGCGCTTGCAAAAATACTTGAATTTAATTATTCGGAATAAACTCATATGTGAAATTATCTATCGATGATTTTCTAATTCTTTTATTTCAATTATCGTTTCTTATTCCCACAAAGCTTTCATTTGTCTACTATGTTTGTTGTGAAAGACTTTCTTTACTGGTTCTTTCTTAAAAGTTTTAATCTGTTGTAATTATGTCAGGACATAGTGAAAGAGAGGGGCGTGACAATAATAGGTCATAAATAAATTTCGTGTTTAATTAATATTTTGAACAGCGTAATTACTGCGCCATTTATGTTCTAATAGATTTTAACTTCATATTTTAGGCAAACAATATGCATTTGCCAGATGAGGCCGCCACTCGGGACCTTTCTTCCTCATCAATTGACAGCTCTTTGAGCTATAGAGCCGGCCCACTGGCACGTCTTCCTACTGATCCCTTGGGATATGATTGTTACTCGTCTTATTTGATTATTCTTATTACGGATTATGTCACAATAAAAACATACATATAATAAAAATGTTGATGTTTGCGTACAAAGCTGTCAGTCGCTGAACTGCATGTCGGAAGTGAAAAATTAGCTTCACAAACTTGTTAACGTTGTTTTGTTAAAAAAAATTGGGAGGTATTTTTATAAAAAATTATTTTATATACTACTACTACTACTACTATTGCTATTAAAGCTACAGCCTACATACGCTCCACTCCTGGGCGCAGGTCTCCTCTCATTTCTGACAGGGTTTTAGGGCAAGGAATAGTGCGCCGGGCTGCCTCAATGCGTGTTGGCGAACTTTACATGTCTTCGTAATATTTTTTTTCTTATTTCTCAGACATGCATGTTTTCTCACGATGTTTTCTTTCACCGCATGTTCACCACTACTACTATTATTTACTATTATTTTTATTTTTGTTTTCCTACATGTGTTTTATTTTCATTAACTTTTACATAAAAGAATTATACTTTTTTTTATCATATATAGGTATATGCCATAACGGTCCAACATTTGGCGTAAATCCAAGAACCATTGGGATATACAATATAAACTTGAAATATGCAGTACCCTTCATTTTTGTAGTACAACTGAAAAAGCAATCTACTTTTCAATAAAAGGAAAGTGTGCCAACTTTGCAAAATATTACTTTACCGGTTTTACCTGAAAGTTTATAGTAAAAAAAAAATATCGAAAACAACAAAACATAACAGCTACAATTCAGACCACGTGCGATTGAATAAGGCTTTCCATTCATTCCGTCTATTATAGCCTATAAAAGTCCCCTGCTGAACACAGGACTCTCGGGATTATTTAATTGAGAATGCTTAAATTTTTATCAATATTTATTTTTTATTCATACAGTTTGTAACGTCTAACTGGATGTCTCCCATATCTAAGGAGCAAAGATGGGATGTCGACGAGTCGCATTACACGGGTCAGTATTAAGACGGATCATGCATTAGTCCACGACCCCGCATGTGTTCTGTGCTCACGACCGACCTCAAAAAGAAATAATCTCCGGCTTCGCTAATGATACCACTAATTTAAAAGGTTTAAAAGCTTATGCTATGTACTCACGACAAAACATTTATTGTAATAGAAATTATCATATAAAAAAAAAAAAAAAAAAAATTTATAATATTGAAGGAAAATAAATGATCTACCGCATGTCATTGATCCACTATGACAAACTATTTAAAAGAAAAATAATTATTTTCCTAAGTGTGTCTGTGTAATATAAGTGTAGGGAAATTATATATTTTTTTTAAAAATTATTATTAGCAATAACTCCATAAGATAAAATGTAATTTGCGCCACTGCAAGCAGATATACTTCTTAAAATTACGTCCCATAGACGTCTGCATATATTATTCATTGAGAGTCAAAATGCATACACGTTGTCGTCATCTCTGAAGATAAGATGAAATGCCGCGTTTCCAGTAAAAAAGGGTCTCCGCTTCTCTACACTCACCATAAAAAACACAGCAGAATTATTTGCTTTTTGAGCTCGTGTAATATTCTTATATTGCGTGGGCCTGCCCCGATCGAGCCGTACCTTCGTGCTACAGCTATGTATAGCTAACTTAGCTGCAGCATGAATCTACCACAAGAAAAAAGCCAACCCGAACCTACAGATTTATACATCATCATCATCAAAATCCAGCATTGTAAGAATGAACAAATCTTAACATAACGCATAATTTTTGACTTTCTTGGCAAGGCGGATTCGCGGATTAATGAGCTGATAAAAAAATCAAAACAAATATTTTAACATCTAAATTACTGATAATGTGAACTTGACAATTAATTAACGTAATTTAAAACATTTACAGTTGCCAGCCAGTCATTTATGCATTATTTCATTACAGTCTATCAAATTCCACTGCTAAATATATCCCTCACCATAGGTTGCCTAATCTAGGGAATATTTGCCATGGTTGCCACGCACCTACCTGAGGTTGGTAATCGCGGTTCTGTTTACTACATCGAGCTGTTATCTGAAAGATGTTGCTACCCATTTTCTGTTTTATTTCCATCTGTCGCCTCTGGAGGCACCCACAGAATGACACGTGATATTGAATTCTCTTATGCTGCCTCTACACGGAGGAACAGTTATCTGTTATGAAATATTTACGAAACTTGAACAACTATAGTATGCTGATAAATCACTAATGACATAATGCCTTACAGTCTGTTATTTCACTGGTTCTCTGTATACTTCAGACCGGAACACATCAGTGCACATAGGTAATAGGGTGGTGTCTACCTAGGTATACACCTAGAAAAGAGTCCTATCACCTCGTTTGCTAAAATTTGTCTTAAATGCTAGGCAGACGGATTGTCTACCTCAGTACAGGATTTTTTGCATATTTCACTCTGATCATGTTGCCGGTCTAGCTATTTTATGCCTGGCGTGAAGAGATAGTTACACCGGCATAAGATATTTCAGCAGATCCCGAAATAATTTCTTCTGTCACCCACGCGACAAAATTGGGTTATAGATTTTCTCACGCTATTACCACACAGCTATCATTAATACCGTATCCACTTAATATTTACACATTAAAATATAAACTACGATTTCAAAGTGAAATACAGCACCGGCTTAAATATTGTAGTATCACGTTGAGCATTTTCAAAGTTGAACTGCGTCAGTCAGAACCAGTACCAAATACAGTCCAGATTAAAATTCACACTGGAATATCTTGTCTCAAAAGAATTAGTTTTTATGGTGTGGAAAAATTGAGTGATATTGCATCACAACGTTTGAGAAATGGAACGAATGTGATTCGGGGTTAAGGGTGACTTCACGCAAAGTTTCATTCAATGGAGGTTATTTTTTTAAATATACGAGTGTTACATAATTTTTACGTGGTAAGCCACGATGCAGCTCTATTATGGTTGTAGACTGAACGTGTAGACTCGAATAGGGTAAGACTACGCTTTCACATATTACCAGCGTAAAATAGCAGTTTAATGCTGCTATATTTCGTATGGTGGGTGTACTCGTAGAGAACCGGAGACTCTTTTTATTGGAAACGAGGCATTCCATATCAGTCCTCAGGTGTGACATAGCATCTGCGTTTTGATTCACAATTGAGAATAAATTTAAATGCCTATGGGCCACAGCATCCAATTGCGATCAGGTGGCCTGTTTGCTCGTTTGTCACTCTTATTCCATATTCAAAAAAAGTTTTATCTCAAGTTCTGTATCTCAAACTAAGCTATGCTTTCATAACAACATACAAATAAAAAAGTAAACGTATGTGTAAATATCAATTACGTCCTATAGACCGAATTTCGATCACGATGACCAGTCTCTGCGGAGACTAGTCAAAAGCGCAGGACAGGATTACAGTGCACGGGTGTGAGCGCAAGGAGCACTCTTTATTGCCTTACCCTCATAATATAATGCAATCGACACGATCTGTCTACAATTTAGTGATGAACTCGACTTCTAATTCTAGCTATTTCTAGCTATGATATATCATGTAATGTCAGTAAATTAATTAATTGTTACATTGATATTATTTTATGAAACACGCAAATCAAAAATATATAACAACCTATTAAGTTTAGCCAATTCGAGCTCCGTAACTCGAGTCCAATTTTAGTTACATAAATTTCAACACGAGTTAACTCGAGTCGAGTTTCTTTTTGGCACAGCTTTAACACAATTATTTTTAATATTAAATTACCAGAACCACTAACCTGAATAACTCTTTTTTTTCAGATTTCTTGATTCCGTTAAGATTTTCATAAAATCTTTAGACTATTTAAAATAATAAATTGGTACCTTTTTGATGTAATACCATTAAGGGTTGTTAAAATTACTAGTAGCGCCAAAAACGATTGTCTCCTTTAACGCATTCTTTATTTTTTGCTGTATAAAGATTAGGTATTTTCCAATTGTTAACATTTACAAAACTAGTATTTCCGAGAAGATCTCTAACATTAAAAATAAATGATTATGAAGACAATAAAGTTTTTCTAAATTATTCAAACATATGATATAGTCACAGTAAATTGCTGAAAGCTATTCTTTTATTTATTTATTTTTAAAACTATGGTCTAATTTAGGATTAGGATGCTTTTTTTGGAAACCGTTAAAGGAGCTTACAATTATACACATAATTTCATAAGTGTATAAATTTTATTTACAAAACGAACTTAATACAAATACAAATAATGTAACTTTTTTAATTTTTTTGCCGTATGAGAGCAGAACGGGAACTTTATTTAATTGAATGTTTTTGAAAATTTCAATCAATAAAATTTTAATAAAAAGTTGAATCAAAAAGTTAATTGTATTGAGAAATACTATGAAATCAAGTTATTCGAAGACCATTAGACAAAACATTTAAGACCAATTTCATCAATAATAATTAATAAGCACTTGATTACAAGAATGTCGTATTACGACTAAACAGAACAT
>CAJQZP010000067.1:0-228401 GCA_907164705.1 Parnassius apollo
CAAATGTGTGTGTGTGTGTATGTGAGTATGTAAAATGATATTCAAATATCGGCTTTATTGCGATTCACTTGTTTATCTTCAAATGTAACTTTTCACTTGTTTTATCTCTCACATTGTACACCCTCCAGCTACTCCCAGGCTAGCAAGAATAGAAAATTATAAAACATTCCTATTTTTATTCCCATACGTTAAATTTATTCCAAAGAGATATTTATTTCCAAAAGAGATTCAAAACATTGAATTGAAATTCCTATAAAGATCTGCGAGCTAAATCAATTTATTTGTTTCGTGGTCCATACCATGGCTTCCATATGGTTGCAAATAATCTATGAGATTTTTTCCATTATATTCATTTGGAAAGAATTTGGGTTAGATTTTTAGTGGCGGCGTATGAGAATCAACTACTTCATATTATCTCGAACCAGACACGACAGAGACGATAGAGGAATGGAACAGGAAATTGGTAGCAGTATCTTCCTGATATCAAACTTATTAAAAATACTGTGCTTGGGGCAATCCACCCGCAATGCGTCGCAACTGCGGCAAATATTTGAGGCAATCCTTAAGAGAGGCCTATGTTGAACAGTTGACTTTGACAGGCAATGAATTATGAATGAATCTACTCGTATAAATAACTTAAGTAAACCACCGGTTCTTTACAGTACAGATATTTTTTCCGAACCAGTGTTAAAAGTAAAGAATGACTTTTAATAAGATTTTTACCTATTGTAAATAATCTATATTAACCCTTCAAGCCTAATAAAAATCCCTTGAAGTCGCATGCGACCGCTCGGGATTTACCGCACCCACCCACAGCACTTAAAACCATTAAAACTTATATTTATGGTTTGATTGAGACTACATTTCTATAAAGAAGTTTGGCATTATAAAATCTACCCAAAATTCTATATCCTGTGGTCTAAACAAAAGTCAGGTTTTATCTTTATTTATCTTCACGCACAATCCCTAACGGGGTAGCCAGAGAGAACAGGTCGCCAAGTGTCACGATCCTTACATACCATAAGAAGCGCAAGAGGTATGTAAGGTTTTACTTCATTACAAAAGGATTTTATTGTATTTTGATAACAAAAAAATATACCAAGCGAATGTCGGCAGCGTGAAAATCACAATTATTTCAATATATATTACTCGAAATGTTTACGTAAAAAAGATAAATTATATTCACACAAAAAACTTCCTCACAGTTTTATAATAAAACACTTTACTAAAACACTAATTAACACTAGAAAAATCCAAAAATCAACACAATAACATTCACGCGAAAATGGCATACGAAATGAACGTAGATTATAAATAAATATCTATAGGATAACTATTTTTTTATTGCACTAGAGGACAGAAAATTTTATATTGATTCTATAATAACATTCATGTTCATAAAAAAAGTAGTTTCTATATATAAGTTTTTTATGGGTTAAAATTCTGTGGGTGTGTGCGGCCTCATGAGATCGCTAGGGGTTTGGGAGGTTAAATAAAATTTAATCTGTTCTATTCTGTTCTCAATTCATATGGACTGTTTAACACTAGGTTACGATCTAGCTGGTGCTGGACATGAACCACTTTGAATACGGTAAATTCCTTCATTCGTAGGGCAAAGTATTCGCTTTTATAACAAAGTCATAGAAAATGATTATGTAAAAATGAATTTAATAAGGTTGTATAAAAAGGGGTTATTACAATATAAAGGAATATATGGATGACTGTGAATGAGATGATTGCTACTACTACTGCTAGTAGCAGCTATTTCTATTATTGTTTGATAATGAATAATGAATACAAAGTAATTTATGATTGTAGGTGGTTGTAAGGTGTTTTTTGTGAGTATTCTGCTGGGTCACTTGTTGGTTCTTTCCAGAAAAGAGGTATTTTTAGATCAGAATATAACGATACAGGTACCTTTTTTTGGCGACAGAAATAAGTAAGAGGGTGGTACAAACCCAGAAGGACTTCTTGGCAGAAAAACAGTTCTAACGTCTACTATCTTAGGAGATATTTTATGTTATGATGTTAGGATTTGATTTTGAGAATACACTATAGTGTTTTTCAAAAACTAGTTTAATAACTTTCATAATTGCTGTCCATGTTAAAGACAAAATTACTTAAGTGACTAGTTTCCTATTTAGCTTGGAAAATGTAATTACTTAGGCGTGAGCGTAAGCTCATTTCTAGCAATTTGCAAGTAAATTTCCGTGTGACTGAAGCTCAGGTGATATAAATTATCACATATATATTTTAATAAAAGTTAAATAAAATCTACAGATCGAGTTTGGCTCCCCATAAATTGCCTCCCCCATATTTGTCTTAGTGGTAACGCTTGGCAGGCAGATTGGCAACAGTAGTTTTTATTTTTTAGTTATTATTTGGACGCTGCTTATAACTTGCCATATTTCCTATTGTTATTTCTTGCGACACTCACGAATCACTAACTAAACAAATTTTCCAATAGCGGCCAGTATTGGTGTCATATGTTAGTTAAATATAAAATTTGTTTTAGTAATATTTGTCTCCGTATTGTAAATTACTATAGATTTCATTAATTTTACATGTGTCAACAATTTCGTCATAAAAAGTATAAGAACGAGAGCGATTAACTACAACATGAAGTGAGATAGAAGACTTCAAGGTAATTAGACTGTACGTTGCGGCAAATTCCAATGCTTACCAGTTGTCTTGTGATTGGTTCTTTTGATTACACTTTGTGTTTGTAGCAGGCGATGTCGAGCAACAAAATGGACAGTGTATTCTTTGATGCATTCACATACATAATATGAGGTCATTGTTTTAGTAATCATACAAAAAATAATTAATATAGGTTTATACTTTTAATAAAAGCTAAAAAAAATACCCTTTGGAATAGTCTATGTAACAACTAGAATGTTGTCCAAGTAGTTATAATTTTCATCCTCTGTTTTCCTATCTTCATGGATGGTATTTTTTTACAATTTATGTGTAACAATCTCTGAAGTATATTAAAAAAAAATTTAAGTTTTTTCTGCGTCTCAAAAAAAATAAGAAAACCATTTAGTGAAATAAAATAATTTGAATCAATTTAGCATTTCCCAACAACCGTGAATGATGAACAAACAGTGTAGTAGCGGTGTAGTAAGAATATTTACTACCCCATATCGTCCCATGGGTCGTATTTAAAATCTGCGGTTGCCAACCCACTTGTCAAGTGTGGCAACTATGGCAAAATCCCCCTCATTTGGGGGCAGCCTATGTTCAGCAGTAGACTTATGATATACTGTAATGTATGGATTGATCGTACATAACAAATATATGTATCGAATAAAAAACTTTTTCGCCTATTTGCACTAGGTCAATCAAATAAATTTTTTACAAACTAGCTAGGTATGTAACTCTCAGCAGTTTTGTTTCAATTTTGTTGTGAGACAACTGTTAGTAGCTAACTAGCGGCACAAACAGGCCATATACTGTTATCCCGCTGATTACAATGCTTGCAAGACTGTTCGTCGTTGATCGTTATTTTACGCATTATTTCGTATTGTACTCGTATAATTACACCTATTGTATTGCGGCATCTTGTTGTGCTTTGTTGTAATTCAAAATAACGTACCGGTGCGGTGTCTACCAAAATTTTGCTTCTCAACAATGGAACAGTGAGGATTCTTGTCGAGAGCTTATAAGCTATATAATGAACGAGTTCATGGTTTTTACTTAGGCGATCAATTGTGGCGTATCATAGTTCTCAGTGAGTTACGAAGTGGGTAATTTCTTGAGTGTTTTGCTTGATAGAATCTGTTACGATGATATCCGCAGCAGAATTTGACTAATCGACACAGTTTTTTTCTATTTGGTATGTATTTAATGGGAAAGACTTAGCAGCTGTAACTCAGGTCTGTGACCTACGGTTGCTAAAGATACCTTAATATAGTATTGAGTTAAATTACGTCTTGTCAATATAATTTTATAAGTTTTTGATTTTATGTAAAGTATGTTTGGATTCAATAAATATTAAATAAATAAATATTTGATATGGGATTTAGTTAAATGGATAACTAAGCCAAAATGGCAAGTGATCTGCTCAAAGCTCAAAGAACCGACAACCGAAGAAGGAAACAGGTTAACAGTGGCAGCCCTATACTAGCAAGTGGAATGTAGAACGATCCTCGGCTTGATGTAGGGAAAAACTTGTAAGACATGCATGAAGTCGATAGATAAGTGTGGCTCTGTATGAATGCAGCTAACTGCTTAATCATACTCTACCAAGCCAATAAGTTACTTTCATATTATCTTAAAATAATTATAAGTAATAAAGTTTTACATATTACCTTAGTGTTCTAAATATAAAGCAGCTTAGTTAAGTATATACAACTTAACGTACCAAGAGCGTAGTCTGTTTTATTTAAGTCTAAATCATTGAAGTCAGCTAAACTACGAGCATGTGTCCTTGACTTTGCAATCTCGAAAATCGTACAAGAAACGTTAACAAATTTGATCCTGCTCGTAAAGGTAACACACTTATTTATGATATCTGCCATAAATTCACAATTCGAGAAGTATGTAAAAATTGTGATTGGTAATGTGGCCTCGATGCCTTTTTAACACTCTTTTATTATATCACGTGTATCTATTTATATATCTATATTTATATAACGAAATATTTTAATGTGATTTTTCGAGAATTACCACCCTAGACTTCAATTACCGGTACGAAGCTATCATTCGAGAAATTTTCATCCTTATCGACTGTCGGTTCTTCAAGCTTGTGGCCGTGGAAGGAAAAGGGGAGATCTCCCGCAGGGCAAGGTGTTCTGTCTGGGGAGCGGCCAACACTCCATGTGATAGTTCAGAGATGTTCTACATATACTATTTATGATTCGGAATTTTGATAGCATGATTTAGGCTTTGGTGTGTTTCGCTTGCGGCGCGACGACAGCGCCGCCACATCACCCCCTGCTTAGACCAAAGGTCGGTAGTACAGCCTCGTTGCCGACGAATGTGCAAGTGACAGGAGATTGCCTTGTAGTCTGCGGTGAATCGAGAAGAAGGCAAGTAATCTGCGAAAGTGCCGTAAAGCAGAGGCGAGCAGTAAGGCTCAGAGCCGTACCGAACACTGTATAGCGCAGAGAGTAGCTTGAAGGAACATGAAGCATTATTATTCCAGTGCTGCGATGAACCTTGTGAAGCTAGATGGCTTGCAGGATATGAAGACTGCTAACGGTATATGCTCGGGAGCGAATGGGTGGGGTACTCTACGACGATGATGAAGCTTGAAGTTTCCGAAGGTAGTTAGTTGCGTGTTCAGATCACGTTGGGTAGTCACCACTGTGGCCGAGGAAGGAAAAGGGGAGATCTCCCGCCGGGCAAGGTGTTCTGTCCGGGGAGCGACCAACACTCCGTGTGATAGTTCGGAGATATTCTATATATACTGTTTATGATTCGGAATTTTGATAGCGTGATTTAGGCTTCGGTGTGTTTCGCTTGCGGCGCGACGACAGCGCCGCCACAAGTTATATGTTCGGTTCATTGCAACGTCCGTTGAGTTATGATGGTTACTCTGATTCTAATGTAGATATCCACATAACGAAGTCCTTTTTTACAATAAAATATTTTTATTAAAATCTGTGATAGATATTTTCCAAATGATCTTTTAATTCCAAACAAAAATAGAGTAAGTAAATTATAACTATTTTTTTTATTAATTAGCATCTAATATTTAATCATCGAGGCTATAAAATAATTGGTAATAATCTTACAAGTTAAAACAATTAATATGAAATCCAACTATGTAAAAACTACTCAAAAGAGAATTTTTTTTATTCCCAATGTCAAAAAGACGCGTTAACATTGGTGTCAACTCCGAAGCACGTCTTCAGCAAGCCGATTTGCGAGACTATTGAAATCAAAAAACAAACTTATTTCAATGGAGAAAATGGCTGGGTGCTACCATTTGCTTTGGATTGTATAATGTATAAAATTAAATCCCAACCCAAGCATACAACTGGAAGACTTCAAGATACTACAGTTTCATGCATAGATCGGAACAAAAATTTATACTTTTAATCTGGAGGTAGCCGTAGTTAACTATGACATTGGGACGTCGAACACACTAGTCGCCCCGTGACCATGGGTGATGTAAAGTGCCTGGAAAAACTTGTTTTATTTAAATGCGTAGTGGTAGCGCAAATATAAGATATCATTATAATTTTCGTATTATTTTTTATTCCATTTCAATTGCGTGTGTTATTATATATAAAACTTTGTTATTTTTATTTTCATCCACTTTTTATTTCAATACATTGCACTGTTGTGCAGCCCTGCAGTGGAATGAGACTGATATTTCACCCTAACCTAGACAGTTTGCTGACCTGTCATTCAACTATCATAATATCGCTTGTTGATAATAATCAGCCAGCCAATATTCATATTTACACACAGCCACTTAGCGTTAGCAGTCCACCACCTAGCGTTGATAGTGGACCCCTAGCGAAGATGTTCGGCTACTGTCCCCAAAAATGTAGGTGTATTAGTTATGAACAAGTAAGTGCTAACAATGATCACAATAGATAATACTAGTCGCAGTGAAACTAGTATTGTTAGACCTGCATAGCCGCTGTCACGTTAAAAAATCTCTAACTATAAGCTAACTCAGAATCACGGAAGGGGTATAGAGCCAAGTTTCTGAGAAATAGTGGTGAAGGATGATTTAGAAGTTTAAAGGCATTTAATTAACAATCATATGACAAAATTGTGCTGAAGTATCTTAATGTCTGTGTTGGTGGTACTCGTAATATTACAATATTATTTGCTGCGACATAATGGACGCATCAGAGCATATATTTTTTAATAAATACCCTCACTCAGATCAGATTTTCATAAGAACTGTAGTTAAGAAGAATTGTCGTTCTACAAGTTTTCAAATGAAGACTTATGTACATTATCTTAACACTAGGAACAAGTACCAGCTAGTTATATCAGTTACTCGACCCTAAAGATTTAGTAATTCCTTGAGGGGAGAGTTTGTAGTCCCAGAAAATGTCTAATTATATAAAGCTATGGCTTGTCTCTGCCGCTAGTAAATATTATGTTTGTAGAACGAATGGGTTGGCTTAACTGGGTAAAGGCTACATTTTCTCAGAATACGAGAGAAAATGGCAGCTTAAAGCTGTTATGTTTTGTATGGTGATTGTAGAGCACCGAATACCCTTTTTACTGGTAAGGGGAATTTCATCCTAGCCTTAAGGGATGACAAAGCATCTACATTTCGACTCTTGTTCGAATATGAACATACGAGTTGTCTACAGGCCACAGCACGCACATAACATTAGATGGGGTGCGTGATCATATGGCTTCCTTATTCTCAGTTTAAAAAAATATCCAGGAGCTATCTAAATTTCACTTTTTAATTTATTAATATGCTTAAAACTTTTCATAAGCAAAGTTGTTGTTTTATAGAATATGGTTGACATAAATGAGCACATAGTCCACCTGATGGTAAGTAGATGCTGTGGCCCATATACATGTACATATATCCCTTATTAGAATCAACGCAAATGCGTTATCACCCCTGAGGACTAAGATGGCATGCCTTGCTTTACAGGGGTACATTATTAAAGAATACATGTTTCACCACGAATCGCTACCACGCTGTTTTTAAATATTTTCATATTTAATTGTACACAACATATTTATTGTTAAGTAGAGAGTTAACCTCGCGATTAACCTGGGTTCGATCCCCGCCGGCACCAATGAAATTGTTAATTGCAATTTTAAGTGCTGATTTACCACGTGCTCGGACGTGAAGGAAAACATCGTGAGGAAACCTGCAGTCTGAGGAATAAGCAAAAAAATATTTCGAAGAGATGTGAAGTTCGCCAACACGCATTGGGGCAGCACGGCGGACACTTCCTTGCCCTAAAACCCTCTCAAAAATGAAGGGAGGCCCGTGCCCAGCAGTGGGACGTATATTGGTTATAACTTTACTTTACTAGAGTGTTAACCTATAACCTAAGTTACTTCTTATAACATCAGCTATCTGCCAGTGAAAATCTTGTCAAAATCAGTCTAACCCTTTCGAATCCCCGAAACGGTTAGGCCGATTTTGACGGGATTTTCACTGGACTGGGAGCCGGAACAAACAAACAGATCAAATTTTCACTTTGCGAGCAGCACAACAGACGTGTAAGCATGCGATTATATTCAATGTGCAACTCATTTCCTTGATCGGGAAACTGAGAACGAGCTTTACATCCGCCGTCAGAATTGTTAAACAACATTCGTACACAAAACAGTAAACTCATACTATAATACAAGTTATTTCGTAAATATTATAAGGTAAAAGGATAAACGAGTCCTTATTTTACATAAAAACAAAACAATACAAGTAAATAATAAAAATAGTTTATTAAGTGTCACAATAAGAGGTCTTAACACATAATGTTTTTTTGAATGATTTCTTCCAGACAATGGACATCGACGGAATCTCAAAAATCTGTAAGGTGTGGTTTGGCACTGCGAATTCGAAATATATGTAAATATTACATCAAATTATGAATATCTCCTATAAGGACATAAAAATACATAGAACATGTAGTAAGTACGACGGTGAATTTTTTTAATTTGACGCAGAAAATAGTATTCCGCGCCCACTCCATCTCTTCATAACCCCGATCTCAGTAATGTATTGTAATACATGTAATTATTAATTGGGGCATTATTCTTTTAATATTTTTATGATAATATTTTCGCATATTCGTACTTTTAACTAACTAAACTGTAAATGCATTGTCACTCCTGAGAACGTTTTAAATTGGAATATCTCGTTATTTCGCTCACACTGAAAGGAATCTCCAACAATCGTCACTCCACCACGTAAAATGTTTGGGGCGTTCCTATAAAAGCTTATGGAAGTTTAAGTTAAATTTTGTATGAGTAATATATTAATTTAACTTGCCTTGATTAAGGGGATATAGAAACTCAGCTCAAATTCTAATTTCGCCCCACTTCCCCCGCCCGTCGAATGCTATGTACCGACACGTTTGTAATCACTAATACTGTAAGTAGATAGGTCGTTAAATACATATTTCATTAGGTTTATCATATTTATGCCTGTTTCTTTATGCCAACCCAGTCGCTTCTTTATTTTTATTACGGTTATTTCCCATTTTAATTTTACGTAGTCCTGTTGCATAATGTGTATTCCGTTCGTAAGAACCGGGAGGCAGGAAACAAGCTTGAAGTCGCCGATAGTTTACGTAATTTCTTTTTTACAGTGAAAA
The DNA here is from genome assembly GCA_907164705.1 of Parnassius apollo. Taxonomy (NCBI): domain Eukaryota; kingdom Metazoa; phylum Arthropoda; class Insecta; order Lepidoptera; family Papilionidae; genus Parnassius; species Parnassius apollo. The sequence continues at coordinate 9,264 of CAJQZP010000067.1, forward strand.
TAATGGTAATTTAAAAAAAAAGAAACATAAGCCCTGGTTTATAGTTAGTTCAGTTAGTAAGCCAAGTTTCATGATCTAATTTAAAGCATTTTATGAATAACAGCGGTTTATTTTTCAGTTTGGAGGTAACTTTGGATTTTTTTGAGAAAATTTTACGGAATCGTGTTTTCGTCTAACATAGCAGTTAACATTACTATATATATATATATATATATAATATACCATATCCTCAACTTTACCATATATTTATTTCAAATTTAATGTTGCAATATTTTCGGCATAACGAAGGATCTTGCTAAGCCAGTATTTTCAATATTTCCCCTTAATATAACACTAATACATTACATAAATGTTTTTACTTATTTGTACAATTTGCACAAATTCATTTACTGCCTCTTCATTACCGTCGAGTTAAAGGAAACGTGTAACATAAATTGAATTAGTTTCGAGGCACTTACTCTAATGCCTATGCTAAAGAAAATAATGAAGTGTAGGGCTATTGGGGTTAATTTTATTTTATACTTATCTAGGTGATGTTAATAAACCTACTGAAGAAATTTATATCACTTTTTCATAATCATTATTCAAACCACTCACAAATTCACTGTTGAACTTATGCCTTTGGACTATAGCATCTATAAAGTGAGGGTTACCTTTAACGCTAACCAGTATGAGGCTAGCAATTGGAAAACTTTTCCCCTAAAATTCGTCATGCGGCCATTAGTAAGATGTCACGTTACGCAAAGTAACCAAGTGTCCCAGGCAGCTTCTTACACTAAATAAAGCTTAAGGTCGTGTATACTGCTATAACGTACGGGTTGTTACAGTAAAATGCTACCTGGTAGTGTTAAATTCAGTGCCGACACCTGCTAAGAGGCTTATTGATGACCTTAATTTAGTTTAAGCCAATTTTGTCAGGTTCAAGCACAGACACGGAGAAGTCTGATTCTCGATACTCCATAAGTCTTGTGCTTATGGAGTATCGAGAATGTGTGCATGTATGACACGTCCTAATTATCCTCTACATTTTTTTACAATCAGATAGTCTATTGGTTGTCGGTTCTTCGAGCTATATGGTCGGCACATTGCCACTTTAGCTTAATAATGCTTTGATCTATGTCGGTTACTCTGGTTCTACGGCGGATATCCTCATTTTTAAGTATATCACGCAAAAAAATCCCTAGCATAACCCTACCCTATAGCTCGCTGAGCGACCTCGAACTTTTTCATACTGTGAGGATGATAGGAAGCTAAAATTCTCGCTTATAATATAATAATAGTAATCATTTTAAGGATAGTGTGAAGCTTAGGAACCAGAGTATCCAGAGAACTTCTTGAACATTTTATTTAAAAAAAAACATATTGCACAAATGTTTTTTTTTGTTTTGTTTACCCGCAGCAGAAGTGAACCTAATTTATTTTTTAATTAATAGAAGTTTATTATCAATTAATTTTTTGGTTGCGCTGAAACGCACATTTAATCAACTATATTAACTCGAAATATCCTTTCTCCTCACTTTCGATTCCTTCCTAGGCGGGCATGCCAATAGGGAGGCTAGTTTGTTGGCTTCATTTTGTTTGGTTCAATAGGACATGCGCTAGTCGAAGTCAAAAGCCGGAAACACGTCTTCGGCCGACCAGATGCATCGACGTGCGCCGCTGCCGAACAGTTGAAGCTCGACCTTAGATGTGATTGCACCTGTGGCAGTTAAGCCGCAGAACAGAAAAATTTCGTAGTGATCGCTAGCACAAGTGAATTTATCGTCGTGCACCGGTGCAAATAATTTGTCGTCGCGCACCAACGTAGCTTCAACTCAGTGCTATCAACCTCGGGGTCTGAGTAAGAGGTCGTCAGAAAAGCAAGCTCAAGTAAGTGCCCGTTCCTATATTTGAGCTGTTCTCATTTGTTTTTTTTCACAGCAGCTCATGCCCTTGCCCTACCAGCTGACATAGTATATTAGGTCATCGCAGAGTGTATCACCCAAAAACCCGCCACGTGCCACTTCCGCCATCTTGTTTGATGTTGTGACCAGCCACGCTAAATACAGTCCACTTTCGAAATTCTTGCACCCAATGGTTTGAGACCATTGTTCCCGGAAATCGAACCCGAGACCCTGTGGCCTTACCATTTTCTAGTTCCTTCGCTCCGGATACGAAGGGCAACCTAGTCACCCTAAACATTATGCCACAACCATTTTGTGGCCCTTCATTTTAGATTTAAAATAAGCAATCACTAGCGCCACCATTTTTATTGTTTTAAGACCGAGATAATAGGAAACACTGTATACAATATTCTATTTCATTCTCTAGCAGGCTAAATCACGTATATTATGTATACGTTTGTCTCTCTTTAGTGTCGCTTTTTCGTTTCATCGAGTTGCAAATCATAAGGAATCTAAGAAAGTTTTTTTAAAGAAACACTAAAAAACAATCGAAAATTGATAAAATAATGGTCTTTGCTTAAATCTAAATAACGCTACATCAATAGATTCTATTCAGGCAAAGCCGAGGCGCGTCGATAGTATATAATACGAATATTATCTAACGGGTTAATGATCTGCATTAAAGAAGAGTGTTTTGAATAGAATAATATATAACTTGAAAGAGTATTTCTGTCTTGAGAGTTTATTGATGATTTTGATATAACAATGGGTGTATTTTATTGATTCCAGTTCACACAAAAGTTTTGAATCATCAGCAGATGAAAGTGTAAAAGCCAAAAAGGCTAACAGAATTCGGATCAGAGAATACAAATATAGCCTATCACACGGAGCGTTGGCCGCTCTCCGGGATGAGCACCTTGCCCAGTGGGAAATCTCTTTTTTTCGGCAACTAGAGGGGTGCCGATGATGTGCAAGCATCCGCTTCTGTGTATTATTGCTGGCAGATATAGACAAGAGAGTGGTAGCGCATCAGATAGATTCTTATCACATTTTATCTACATAGCGTGTATGTAAATATCTTTTTTTCTACTTTACAAACCTGTAAGGACCACGCCTAAATATGAGATCGCCCATTGTAGGAAGGATTTACCTTAACTATCACGCCTGGCAGGCGGAATAAAGATAGCAATACCAAAAGTCTTGCACTTTAAACGCCGATGTCCCTCACCAAAGATGTTTAAACTGTTATCCATCGGACCCTTTAAGATTTTTCTACGGTAACCGTACCATATAATCATATCTTATGACACCCAAGGGACGGAATGGCGTGATGTATTCTCGTTGTAGCTGCCATATAGAGATTAATTATAGCATTTAAATTCAATGAACAGTTTTTTTTATTTAAAACAAGCTTTTAACCGTGACTGTAGGACGTGACTTGTTGTATAATGTTGTAGGCATTTTGTTGTATAATGTTTGGTTGAATGATTCATTAAGTGCCATTAAATCAAAGGTTATCTTTGCTGACACAATATTTTGATTAATACTTAAATATATAGTCAAAGTTATAACCTATATACGTCCCACTCATGGGCACAGGTCTCCTCTCATTTCTGAGAGGGTTTTAGGGCAAAGAATAGTCCGCCTCGCTGTCCCAACACACTGTGTTCTTCACAGGTGAACTTCACATGTCTTTAAAATACATTTTTTTCTTATTTCTCAGTCATGCAGGTTTCCTCACAATGTTTTCCTTCACCGCCGAGCACGTGGTAAATCAGCACTTAAAATTGCAATTAAAATAATTTCATTGGTGCCGGCGGGGATCGAACCCGGTTTGCTCGCGTATTGTGAAATTTACGGCGAGCGCTAACCATCTGAGTTACCACGGCTCTTATTATAATATAGTAAATACTGTTTTTAAAAAATACGGTTTTCTGAGTAGTAGCCAGTAAAAGAGAAATCACAACATGCATATTACATACGCCTGCTCATTCGTACCCCAATCAGCACACCAGTATTATGAGCATCAATATACCAGCCCACATAGGACTTAACTCTTTAAGAAGCGTATAAAGTAAAGTAAAAAAGAAGTTGCATCCTTATAAGAGTGGTTTATGAGTTATTATACCGCTCAAGATATAAAAAAGTCTGTATTATGGGATATGGGATTTAAGTAAGCTAAGTTTTCTTAATCAGAATAAAAAAAAACTCTAGTAAACAACTTGAAGTATTTTGTAACACTTGAATCTGATTTTATCATTAAAACTGTTACAGCTCTAAGTGTAACAAGTTATAACACTGTCACACAAATCTTATTTCTGACCAATGGTGTATGCAAATTGCCTTCTAAAACTTATTTTGTGGCGTACTTGTACACTCTTGTAAATATATACTATGCTTATGAATTCTGTCTATGTAGGTGATATACAACTAAAAAATAAATAACAGCAACAGTACAATTTAAATCTGTATAATTGAAGTTGCGTGTTTATATTGTGCTTGTGAGCAAAATTATATTGAAACCAATATGTGAAAACAAATATTTGAAGTAGTCAGAAGATCATGAATGAACAAAGAATGTTGAAATGAGATAAAGTGAAGAAGGGATAAAAGTTATCAGACCCTCTTCCCAATACAAGATATTTCATATTTTATACGTATCTCTCTCTAAAGATAATTATTTGCTATTTTTAAATAAATGTGATACAACGTAAGTAATAAAAATGTTCTATTATACAACTGATTAAAACCAATGGCTGTATGATAGAATATATAACATACACAGTACAGTTATATTTATATTCATTTGTAATTCCATTTAAAATCCAGTTTACTTATATGATGATATCTGTAGTCTAAAAGTTTATTTGTTCACCAAGTAAAAGCCGTAATACAGTCTTTATACAGCCTCTCATATGCCTTTCCAGCTACTGTACAGCGTCGTCAATACAAGTAATGTATATAGCTCTTCAATTTTTGCCATTTTTTTACAAATAAGAACTGTATAAGCGCTTATACACCCTTTATACAGCCAGGAAATATAGCTTTTATTATAAATGCTTGGTTGCCTCTTATTTTTTTGTCACAGAAATATGGTAGTGGAGAGGTAAATTTTAATTTTTTAAATTTGTCTGGTATGTAATTTTTTTCGGTTTTCTGTACAATTTGCGTACGTGTGTGGTTTATAGTACCAAAGCTTTTCTGGAAGCTGGCTTGTTTGGGAGGCTGGAAGTAGTCAAGTATGCTTTTGAGACGACTCGTAATAACCCCCGAAAACAGCACGTAGACGCGGCTCAGAAGGGAAATCGGTCTGCAGTTCTCCAAATGAGCGTTGTCGTTGTCGTATTTGTTATTGTCGTTCCGTTACGCTATTACGAATTTCCCTACTTTCAGCTCACCGTTCTCCCTTGTGCCTAGTTTTGTGTTGAATTCTCCCATTAATACCGTATAGTGGATTTTGGAAAAATGTATGCATGAAGATATTTTCATACATTTTCTCCACCTTCTCATCGGGATGTGCCGAGGTTGGTGCGTAAACCTGTATGACCTTTAACGAATATCGTAGGGTTATTCTGTGTATAAGGTAAAAAACCCTAATCAACACACCCCCAATCTTTACAACGTTGTTAACGAGAGACTTCTTGACGAATAAATCCGACTCCTTGGGACAGATGGCCCGGTGATGGAACAAGTAGTCGGATTCGAGGATTGCCGTATCCACCCCCTCTTTTCTGACCTAATATAATCCTATTATATCCGGGCACAACTTGTCTATCTCTTCTTCCAGCTGCAGGATCTTCTAGTCAGTCCTCTGGGTACGTGCCTTATATGTTGCCAGGTTGGGTTGTCTTAAGTAGCAACGAAACCTCCACCGAAGTTTTAGCACCCCCTGACCCGCCGTTACCATAGTCGCCACCGTAGCCACGAAAAGCGGGGCTGCTGGCCACTGAGGGCTGTTTTTTTTAATAGAATAAGGGATACAATCGAGCACACAGTCCACCTGGTGGTAAGTGGTTGCTGTGGCCCATAGACATCTACATCTATCATCGATCACGAATCAAAATGCAGATGCGTTGTCACCCGTGAGGACTAAGATGGAATGCCTCGTTTCCAGTAAAAAAAGGTATCCGAATCTCTACACTCACCATACGAAACACAGCAGTATTAAGCTGCTACTTTGTGCTGGTATTCTGTGAGAGCGTGGTCTTTCCCCGGTCGAGCCGACCCATTCGTGCTACAACCATAATACAGCTCCATCGTGGTAGAACCATAATGGCTCTACCACGTATAAAACCGTACCGTTTTTTTGTAACTCTCATCATGGGTGGTATATTGCCATAGATGCCACGCTTGGCAAGGGAGTTGACAACCGTAGCTTTTATTGTATTATTGTTGTTATCAGGAAGATGCCGCTGCCTATCTCTCTTGCCTGTTTCCCTTGTCGTCTCTTACGACACCTACGGGAAGATATGGGGTAGTGGATATTCTAAAACCGGCATTACACGGCTATGAGTCAGCGTTTTATTAAAAATCTTTTTAAAATTTCTTAGTAATTTTATTGTTTACAAATACCTTTATAAATAATCATAATTCACTAAGTTAACAACCATAGAATTATTAGGCTTAGAACCGCAGCAGGCGCACGCAAAGTGAAGCCGTTTCAAGTTAGCCTTTTAAGGCTAAGTACGACTTGCAGCGTGTCAGTACTCTAGGCCACGTAGTCGTGTTAAGAGCTCGCGCCATATTGCAAAAAAAACAACTTACTGTGCTTTGAAAGGGTGTCAACAACTCATCACATAATCATGAAAAAAATCTAAAAATCTTATTTCACGTGCAATTACTGCCTAGCATCTTATATTTTTGTAAAAACACATTCTTCAAAACAAAATATTAAATCTTAAATTTGACAGACGCCAACATAATGAAAATGTTGCTAGGCATAGTAAAATATTTTACCCCATATTTTCTTATTATTATAATTACATACTGCCAATATGGAACTATGTTGTATTTTTATTTGACAAATAAAAATACCGACAATATTCACGCATGATAGGTATTTTTAATTGCCAAATACTATTAGGGTCCGATTTACCATGAAAAAAAATATGGTAATTTTATTTTGTTTTGTTAATGTACAGTTATATTTACCATTTTTATAGTATGTGTTTTAGAATAAATAACTTACCCTATGAATATTTTTTTTAAATTCTAATACTGATTTACATATCTTTAACATTTCCTAAAATGACGATACGTTTTGCCACTAACCAACAGTGGTGTATTAAATTATGATAAAGACAAAATTTAAAGTTTAGCCAAAGTAGTACAAAAATATTTATTTTGTTTTAATGAAGTAAAGTTGATAATAACCTGAATATTATTGCCAATTAAATGTATTCATTTTTAGATTTTCGTCTGGTCCGATTGTTGCTGTTAAACACAGACCACCCAGCCTACGAGACATGAAATTATTACGCTTTTCAAATTCAATTAGTCTGTCAAGGTTACAAGAAAGAAAGGTGTGCACTACCACACCACTTTACTACGCAAGTAGGCATGTTTTACTGTTTTTATTTAAAAAAATTGTAGCGCTAAGGACGCAGTACACAGGTCTGTTGTCTGGTCACTACTAAATAGGCATGTCGATTTAAAATCTATTAATCGAAAAATTCAAATCGATTAATCGAAAATCGAGTCGAGGGATACTCATCCCAATTTACCTGTCCAGTAGTTGTGGTATGGTATACGGGTATGCGACCCCGGCTACCCTAGCTATTACTGTCCTATCCCTTGCCCTCATGGACGGTAATATCCTACATTTCCTATTTCCTAACTTACCTTACTCTTCTTCCTTTTACACACCACCTATCCTTCCCGTTTTCCTATTCCTACCCTCCGCCAATCCAACGTCGGCCGCGCGGATGGATGCATGGCTAGGGGCGAGCCTAGTCGTGAGCGTGCCACACAGCCCTGGGACCGGGCGACCCCAGAATTAGGCTAGCCTTACCCTGGCATGCGGGGCTCTGCTGGGGGGACAAACCTTTTCCTTCGCTATTCGTGGGAACGCAATGGATAATCAAAAAATTAACCAAAATGGTGGCGATGTGGCTCGCCACCCATTACGTCTCGTTTCTCGCGGGGGCGAAAAAGCGGCCCACGGAGAGCCGCTTCGCTACGTTGAATGTAAGAGGGGGGATGGATGGTAAGGTAAATGGAGTATGTCAGATGATGGATGAACGTTGCATTGATATTCTGTGCGTGAACGAAACCAAGAGGAAAGGATGTGACACCACGGTTCATGGCCCCTACACGGCATACTGGTCGGGGAGTCCCCCAAACCAGCCGAGACTGTCAGGGAGTTGGTGTGATTCTTTCATCTCGAATGGTTGAATGTGTGATGGAGCATGAATGTGTAAGCCCAAGACTCCTCTGGATTAGGTTAAAAGTCGGACTCACCCGCTTGTTTATCCTTGGGGTCTATGCACCGACGGATCTGCGTGGAGGTGGGTCACTAAAATCACAACAAGAGAGAGAGGAATTTTGGGGATAGCATGAGAGAGGTCTTGAATAAATGCGGAGAAAATGAACGGATCGTGATGTTAGGGGACTTTAATGGATGGATTGGAGTAAAGCGTGATGGGTATGAAGGAGTTATGGGTATGTTTGGGGACGAGAGAGTGAATGACAATGGGAGAAGCCTGCTTGAAGTATGCTTGGAATGGAATATGTGCGTGACCAACACAATGTTTGTCCACAAAAAAGATCCATCTGTATACAAGAGATGAGGGTGAGTCTAGAAGTATGATTGATTTTGTAATTGTGGATGAAAGACTGAAGAAGAAAGTGCTCGGGCATACCGCGGTGTAGGCCTCGACACAGACCACTTCCTGGTCACAGCCCGAATGCGTGGCCTCTTTAAACGGTGGCACACCGAGGGGCCGAGCCTACGAGTGTGTTGGACAGAGTAAAAGTGGAAAATCTACAAGAAAAAGAAAAGAAAGACGAGTATGTAGAGAAACTGAAAGAAAGTTTTAAAGGGATAGAAGAGATAGGAGTGATTGAAGATTTGTGGGAGACATTTAAGAAAGGGGTTGTAAATGTTGCGATTGAGGTATGCGGGGTAACTAAAAGAAGGAAAGGGAGAAAGAATGATAACGTGTGGATGGATAAAGATGTACAAAGGGTTGTGCAAGAAAAGAAGAAAGCGTAGTTGGATTGGTTAGCAACAAAAGCTAACCAAAAAGTTCAAAAGGCAACGGATGACGAGATAAAGGAAGCAAGAACGAAGTATAAAAAAGATTGAAAACAGCAGCGAAAGAAACTGTGTCTAGAAAGAAAGAAGAACGAAAAGATAATTTTGATAGGAGGCTTACTGAAGATTTCCAGTCAAACATTAAGTTTTTCTGGAAAGCCATCAAAACAGCCAGAGGAAAAACTTCTACCTCGGAACTGAGTACAATCAGGAGTCAAGATGGGAGCATTATAAAAGAAGAAGAATGTGTATTAAAGAGATGGAAAGAGTATTTTGAAAGTTTGTTTGAAAGAGAGGAAGTGCAGGTACAGCATCTGCCACCTTCCACGGAAACGAGTATAAATGTTGATGAAAATGAGATAAGCATGGATGAAATAGTGAAAGCGTTGAAAAGTATGAGATTAGGTAAGGCTGCGGGGTATGACAGGATTACCGTCGAGATGATGAGGGCTGAACAGGGCCTTTTCAATCTGTGCTGGCGAAATGGGCAGGGCATGAGACTGGTGCAAAGCCGTAATCGTGCCATTTTATAAGGGAAAAGGGTCACGGCAGGACTGCATAAATTACCGTGGTATAAGCCTTCTTAGCGTCGTCGGTAAATTGTATGCGAAAGTGTTGATTGAAAGGGTTGTGAATGAAACAGACGAGAAAATATGGGATGCACAAGCGGGATTTATAAAGGGAATGGGATGTACGGATCAGGTCTTTTCCTTGCGGTGCATAGCCGAAAAGTGTTTGGCTAAAAACAAGAAAGTCTACTGCGCCTTCGTAGATCTAGAAAAGGCCTATGATAGAGTGGTGAGGAATGAATTGTGGTCAGCACTGTCCATGAACGGTGTGAACAGTGTCCTCATACGAGCATTACAATCTCTTTATAGGGATTCTAGTGCTTGTGTAAGGATAAACGGGGCATACACTGAATGGTTTAGTATCGAAAATGGTGTTAGACAGGGATGTGTAGCGTCACCGTGGCTGTTTAATCTGTTCATGGACAATTGTTTGACAGATTTAAAAGATAATGAAAGTGGGTTGAGAATGAATGAGTTACTCGTCAAATGTTTTCTCTATGCTGATGACCAAGTGTTACTTGCGTCTTCGGCCGAGGAGTTGCAGGAGATGGTAACTGCTATGAGTGGAGCTTTTGTTAGAAAGGGAATGAAGATGAATGTAAGGAAGACGAAAGTGATGGTGTTTGAAAAAGATGAGGCAGTGACAGACTGCAATATCGTGATTGAAGATGAACAAATTGAACAGGTGAAAGAGTTTGTGTATCTGGGGTCAAAGTTTACAAGAGATGGAAAGTGTGAGAGTGATATCGAAAGAAGAGTGAATGCAGGAAACATGGTGAATGGAGCTTTGCACTCCTTTATGAGCAGTCGGAAAGTGTCTAACAAAGCTCGATTGGCTGTGCATGAGGGGGGTGTTGGTTCCAACACTCATGTATGGAAGTGAAAGTTGGGTATGGCAAAAGAAACATGAAAGTAGAATAAATGCAGTTGAGATGAGAGCATTAAGAAGTATGATAGGAGTTAAACTGAGTGACAGGATAAGAAATAGTGAGATAAGGAAATGTTGTGGTCTAAAAGAAGATGTAGTGACAAAAATTGAGAAAGGTATGCTGAGATGGTTTGGCCACATCGAGAGAATGAATGAAGAACGATTGACGAAAAAAAGTGTATAAGGCGAGTGTGAATGGAAGTGCTGGAAGGGGCAGACCTAGGCGGACTTTTCTAGATCAAATTAGGGACGTCTTGAAAAAAGGCCAGGTTAAGAGTACCCTAACCCGTAGAGCATGTATGAAGGGAATAATGAAAGTAGACGAAGCGAAACAAGTATGTAAGGATCGTAACAAGTGGAAAGAAGTGGTCTCTGCCTACCCCTACGGGAAAGAGGCGTGATTTTGAATCGGACTGATCTATCTGATTAAAAAACTAGCGATAAAGTTCTTAAACTGGCTAGGGTAAGATACCGCAGTTTTAAAATTTTTTGTTGTTGGCGGACATAAAAATAACTGATCGTTCTTGGTTGATAATTTGAACGCAATATATATTTGAATAAAATAAATATTTGTGAACGCATCCAAAGATATCGAAAAGTCGTTAATTCGTTTTTATTTCAAAAATTCTAATTCTATGATTAATCTTAAGTGTGGAATCTGGGTTCAACTTAATCTCTTTTAATCTCCGATTTAATAGATAATCGATTCTAGTATGTTCGATTCAAATAGATTCAGAGGTCGATTTTATATGAGTGAATCGACATGCCTACTAGTAAACAGGGTAGCGTTCGTGTTCAACTACATAGGCTCTGGTTGAGCAGATGAATTACAGAAATTTGTCGCCTTTTGTTACATGTTTCGTAAGCTAGGTGGTCTGTGCTGCTCAATGAATTGAAAAATTAGACCTAATAGCAAAGGAAACTAAATAAAACTAACTAATTTCCGTTTCTAATGAAGTTTCCTCCATTTTTTGTATTGTTAAAAATTATCTGCGAAATTATATTATGCATAATGCACAGAAAAACAATTCAGAGAAAGAGCTATCTCTCGAAATTATGGCCAAACTCATTGGTCGTTCTCTATTTCCTATTGTAGAAGAGCACATCAATTTGCAACATGACGACACAAATCTGGCACGGCTTATTGTAGAACGTTATGTAAGAGTTTGATTCTTATATGAATCCAAAAAAAGATAATATTTCGCGGATAGCGTCATCAAAGCGGCAGTTTGGAAAACAGTTGCAGATGCAGGGTAATAACCCTGCATCTGCAACGTAACTTAATAAAGTGCTTATTTTATTAAGTACTTGGGTATATAGTTATTTAATAAATATTTTTAGTTTCGTGTTTTAATTGAATAGTTTTTCTCCTTCCGAATCTTATTTCGTTTTAATACAAAACGCCTATTCAAAAAAAGCATATCATATATTTATATAAATAAATAATACTATGTACATATATAAATATATCTCTTCTAACAGAATAATATAATGACATAATAGATTTGCGAATATTATTACACAACACAAGATATTACGTGTATAAATAATTTTAATAAAATATTAGTTAACAAATATAAGTAATTTTATATTTTTCTTTGTAAATAATTAATAAATAACTCTAAACGCAACCTAAATATTAATTTTACGACTATGTCTACTATTACACTTTGCCCATTTTTTGGGGAAATCGTCATTTACTTGCATACATTACTCATTTACTTGTGTGCGTGCGGGCAAACGTAATTACAGATCGCTTATGCACATATTCATTGTGTTGTTACTTCAACTTTGAACGGAGTTTCGAATGACACTATCACTCTAAGTCTAATTACTCTATGTTAACACCAATACTATAGTCACTTAGTAGTACATTGCATTGTATATTTTATGAGACGTGGTAGCTCTTACTTACTTACAACAGGTCAGCTCAAAAATAACTTAAGGTATTTTTTATAGAAATGAGGCCGAAAAAAGGATCACATTGTCCATCTGATGATTTTTTTATTGGATAGCGTGACAAACGAGCACACAGTCCACCTTATTAGTAAGTGGTTGCTGTGGCCCATAGACATCTACATCTATCCTCGATTACGAATCAAAATGCAGATGCGTTGTCACCCGTGGGGACTCCGGTTCCCTACACTCACCATACGAAACACAGCAGCATTAAGCTACTATTTTACGCTGGTATTCTGTGAGAGCGTGGTCTTTCCACGGTCGAGCCGACCCATTCGTGCTACAACTATACTTCTAATATAACTGCAGAATGGCTCTACCACGTATAAAATATGATATGATAAGTTGATTTCTACAGTTGCCCTTGATTGAGAACCAAAATCTAAATGCGTTGTTACGTGAGAATATGATGAATTGCCTCGTTACTAGTTCAGTGGGTAGATCGTCATTTACTATACGAGTCACAGCAGCATTAAGCTGTTATTTTACGCTGGTATTTTGTAAGAGCTTGTTCCAGTCATAGACGAGCTGACCCATTAGTGTTATAGTTTTGATCGCTTGAGCACGGTTCCGACTCCTATTACTTTTTGTTTAATATGAAATGATTATTACTATTTAACTTTTTCATTTTGTTACGTATCACAAACGAAATAGACGTATATTACTTGTATAGCTTTACTTATTAAAAGCATTAATTTATCAGCGTGGCACGTTTCAGATTTAACTCGCTGATTAAGTAACGTTTCCGTTCAATGGCAAGTCAACAAGCACATCTTTGCTGTTTTAACATTAAGAAAAAATAAAAGACTAGTTAATATTATTAAACATAGTAAGGAGTTATTGCCTCAAACTAGCATAAACACGACGGAAACAAAAATGTTTCTTATCAGCATCATGCTCCTAACGACTCAAAATAACAAAAAAGCTGCGGTTGCCAAAATGTTAAGCTTGGAACTTAGGAAAGAGACAATCCATAAGGAAGGCCCATGTATGAAATCTCAAAAAGGTGAACAGCATACTTTTTTCGAAGGAAGAGTTCTAATGTATGTTGACAGACTTCCTGTAATTTTTTCCAGGACCTGACCATTTTTCGATGTCTTACAATGCCTTATCGACGATATATTACTTCTCTGACCAGACTTTGATAGACTTTAGTGAATAAATGAATGAAGATCACTTCGCAGCTCAGTGATGCAGACTTCCGCAACAGAGCTTTTCGACTTGGCCCAAGCCGTGTTTCGTGCGTCCGTTTGTGAGGTCTATAACACTACGTAAGCAGAGAAAGGACCACGCTCTCACAGAGTACCAGCGTAAAATAGCACCTAAATGCTGTTGTATTTCGTATGGTGAATGTAGAGAATCGGATGCCCTTCTTACTAGAAATGAGTCATTCCATCTTAGTTCTAAGGAGTATTCTTAATTGAGGACAAATATAAATATCTATGGGCCACAGCATCTACTTTTCATCCAGTGGATTATGTGCTTGTTTGTCACCCACATTTCATAAAAAAAACCGTAATTGTTCAAGATTTAGATGTGTTTCCGTGTGTTTTATGTCTGTATCGTGCTTCCACGATACAAAATAAATAAAGAAGATATGAAAGTAAATAATTTATAAATACAATCTGTATGTTTTGTTCCTATAACTAGAATGTTGAAGCGATGTGCAGATTTCGGGAAAGCAATTATTTTGTATCTATAAAAATAAATCTCTGTTTTACAGCAGTTTCATTTGCCCTCAATCAAAGACAACTAAGCGTGACGATTAGTTCATATTCTTCCTAAAACTGGAAAAGCCCATGTCCAGCCGTGAACTTCCACGCATAGTGTCAAACTTCGCTTGCCTTTACTACGCTTTGCATATGAACGAGTGACCGCAGAAACGGACCCCCGTAATAAGGTGTGAATTTCGATCTATCTATTCCAGGATTATAATTTTTGCACTGCCCGATTTCGCAAATTGGTTTTACCATTCTGACAAAATGATAGGGCGATATATTTCTCTTAGGTCATAAACACACGTGTTTGTCGATATAAGTACCATTCGAGAGCCCTTTCCTCTCATCGATTGTCGATTGTTTCGTCGTCGAGTTATACTCGTACAATTGGTGCGTTGTTATTTAAGAATAGTGATACGTGAGGATATGTTCGGTATTTTTGGTTCTACTGCGAAAGTCATTTATATACGTTCCTGATTTCATTAAAAAAAAGCAATTATTAATAAGATAAAATTTGAAATTGATAAATGTGGAAAAGTTCATAAATTTCACTGTTTAATTATGGTCAGTAAAAGCATAGGGATGTTAAAGAAATATATGTATATAAATAAATAATTATTCAAGTTGATATTAATATTGGTATTACATATGACATATAAATTCAATAGAGAAACTAAAATTCTAAGTTGATATGATTTATTGCAACAAAGCCAAATGTATTGGATTTTTTTAATTTTGTTTATATGGCGCTTTCAAATTTAATTTTATATTAATAATGTTATTCCAATAATCAAAATATCATTTATAAGGTAGAAGTGTTTTACATAAATATAAATTGTATTTGGAAAAACATACAAACTCGCCGTGTAGTGGTGGTGTAAGAATATACACTACCCCATATCGTCTCTTGTGTGTCGTGAGAGTTGAAAATGTGCAACAAACAAAGTGATAGACAGTAGCGTCTTACTTATAATAAGTAAAAAGTAACCGTGGTTACTAAGTCACTATGTAACGTGGTGGCTGTAACGGAACAGTAAAATCCAGACCAAGAACAATATTTGTATGAGCTATAAAAGTAAATACATTCTGTGCGGGATTCGATCCCGTAGATCGATCGTTACAAAACGCGTATCTATAGCGCTATCAAGCCCCCTGATTAGTTTTAGAATAAAGGTAACAAACGAGCACATAGCCCAGCTGTGGCTCATAAACACCTATCCTCAATTAGGAATCAAAATGTAGTTGCGTTGTGAGTTATGACCCCTGAGGACTAATATGGAATACCGCGTTACCAGTGAAAAGGTTCTCCGGTTCTCTTCACTCACGATACGAAACACAGCAGTATTAAGCAGTTATTTTACGCTCGTATTCTGTGAGAGCGCGGTACTGCCCATTCGCGGCGACGCATTCGTGTTGAAAGCGTAATATAGTCGCTGAATAGCTCTACAATATACAAAAAAAGATTTTACAATTTTGTGTTTATAGTTTCTTGTAGTTGAGTATTAAATTATGTCAATTAATTAATTCTCATCCAGATTATAGTTTTGAGCTTTAATTAGTAAAATGTATTACGGGTAAACTGTTTAACATGAACATTAAACATGTTCATACTTCCTACGTAACATCCTACATACGATTTTGAAGCATAATTTTACGAAATAATACTGAAATTTAGTAATACAGTATGTGCATTTACAATATTACTTCAATAAAGATTAATCAAATTTGTTGTTTGTAACTAGATAATAAATTAATAATAAAGCAAACAGGAAAAAAATATACTTATAAATAGAACATAAAAAATATTATTATTAAATATCAAACCTTATATAATACCTAGGCTGCATTAAAAGTATCGGGAATGGAATATTTCCACTGTTCCTGTCATATTAAAATCTTTTTAATTTAAAACTCCTTGGTTTTAAAAATCGAATACCATTTATTTATTTAAAAAAAAGATTCTCGGTATTGTCACAAGGTTTTGTCAAACTTGTTTAGTCGTTGAGAAAATGGAATTGACTCGACAAAATTCAAGAGCGATGATTTATTATGACTTTCGAAATGATTTAACACAAAAAACAGTGTGTTGACCGAATAATTTCTGCATTTGGTGATAAAGTCGCATTCAAAACCACAATTTATCGCTAGTTTGCTGAATTTCAACGTGGACGTGTCAAGCTCAGTGATGATCCCCGTCAAGGTCGTCCAAAAACTGCAGTCACCCAAGAAAACGTTGATGCTATGCGTAAGCTGATTGAAGAAGATCGACATGTGACATACCGCGAAATTCAGACAACTTTAGACATTGGCATGAGTCAAATACAAATAATCTTGCATGAACAATTAGGTATAAAAAAGTTGTTTTCCCGATGGATACTGCATTCGCTCTGTGAAGAGCAAAAAGCGGCTTGCGTTACTTGGTGCGTCAGAACTCTCGAAAGATACCACGCAGGATCCTCAAATGCTGTATACAACATCGTATTTGGTGACAAATCCTGGATATACGCGTACGAACCCGAAACAAAAAACCAGTCACGAGTTTGGGTGTTCGAAAATGAGTTAAAGCCAACAAAAATTGTTCGTTCACGGAGTAATGCAAAAAAAAAATGGTGGCCACGTTTGTCTCCAAAACCAGCCATGTTTCGACTATTCCTCTTGAGGGACAAAGAACGGTTAATGCAGAATGGTATGCTAGCATTTATTTGCCACAGGTCGTTTCTGAACTCCGTAAAGAGAACTGCAACCGCCGCATCATCCTCCATCACGACAATGCGAGTTCTCACACCGCACACAGAACAAAAGAGTATTTAGAGCAAGAAAACATAGAATTATTAGACCATCCGCCGTACAGCCCCGAGCTAAGCCCTAATGATTTCTATACTTTACCTAAAATAAAGAATAAATTGCGTGGACAGAGATTTTCATCACCTGCCGAAGCTGTGGACGCCTACAAAACGGCCATTTTGGAGACCCCAACTTCCGAATGGAATGGTTGCTTCAATGATTGGTTCCATCGTATGGAAAAATGTGTCAAATTTCGCGGAGAATACTTCGAAAAGCAATAAATACATTTTTAAATAGTAATGTTCTGTCACTTCCTTGATTCCCGAAATTTTCAGTGCCGCCCTCGTAACCATAAAAATGCTCAAATTACAACGTCTATAGAGCGCAAAATCGTTTTTTCGCTTTCTTGTAAACGTCACTTTTTGAGTTATGATGTTATTCGATTCGTGTGTCGTAATATACTACTAATATACTCGTTAATAGGTTTTTTCAATTGATAAAGAAATAACGAAAGTTTATACTAGGTATTCGAAATTGAATTAAAAAATTTATTAGGTTAAAAGTAAATAATTTACAGCCTATAAATGTCCGTCTGATGGGCACAGCCTATTAAGAAGCGATTCAATTAAGTAAATTCAAAAATGTGATAAACAAATATCATTCATTTATTTAGGCCTCCCTTCTTCATTAGATAACTTATTATATTTATTATAATTCTTCTATTTAATATATTTTCCCCCATTATAAAATGCGAAAAATTTTAAGTGCACAAATATATTCTAAATTGTTAAATTTGTAGTCGTAGAACTCAATAATGTGAATGGATGTATCAAATTTCATACTTTAAAAAACGAATATAAATTATAATAAAGTTAAATTTTTAATTTTTTTTTAAGTTGAGTCAACGTGATACAGTATTTTGCCATAAAAGACAAAGTAATGTTTACTCAGAGGCGATTTAATTAAAGCAAACATATATAACTACGAAATGTATGAGATCCGATGACAAAAAAGGGGATTAATTTGAGCGTTGATACGTGAGGTATATTTACCATGTTAATGTAATTTTTTTTGCAAAACATTAAAAAGTTTTGTTTTTGTTTTTACTCTTGACGCTTGATTGCTTGTAACAGATAATTTTTAAGGTGCAATCATCATAGTCCAGGGCCGAGCCGAGCCAGAGCCGAACAACCTAAGTTCGATCAAGCTGGCACCAATGACATTGTTAATTGCAATTTTGAGTACTAATTTAATACGAGCGTAAAATAAATCATCTTGAGCAGACCTGTAGCAAAAATGAAGTCAGCCAAACATACTAGAGCACCACGGTGGACTTATTGCTGCATAACCTTTCAAAAGAGGCCTGAGCCAACCAGGAAGATGTATATAGTTTGCAACTTTTATGGGCCGAACATTATTAAGTCATTTCTTATAGGTGTTTTATGGAATAAAAACCAAATTATAATATGCATTCTTAATATTTGTATAAAACAAAAATTACCACCGTAGTGTTAATAACCTCAACAATTTTGGTACCTCCAAACTTTACTTGAATTAGATTAATCAAAAATTGACGTGGTTGATTAATGAACTTGAGTTTTTATAGAAAAAGGGTGACACACGAGCACACAGTGCATCCGAACCTCAATTAGAATTGTAAATACATATGCGTTTCCACTCTGAGGACTAAAATGGAATGTCTCGTTTCCTGCTAAGCTGCTATTTTACGCTAGTATCATGTGTAGCATGCCTCTACCAAGTATAATAATAGTTGCTCACGGACTATGAAATTTGCGGCGAGTGGTTAAAACTCTTTGAAACATGCACTTTAAAAAAACCGTGTGTGGTATATATCAAAAATATAGAAAATAGTGCAGTTACATCATTGCAATACATCAAGAAAGGCAAACAAAGATTTGGTGTATAACCTACATTGTTGTTGACTGAATTTAGAAATAGTGATTTATGTTCAAAAATATACTAACACAAGTGTTAAAATACAAAATGTTGTACAACCGACTTCAATATAAACCAAATGTGAACATCATCAATGTATTCGAAGTTAATTAAATACGAATTATTAAGCATAACTCAAAAACTTCATAATGTTAATAAAAATTATATGGGACCACACATCAGCTTTCAAAAAAAATAGGAATCGTGCACCCAGAAAAAAGTTAATTTATACGTGGTAGAGCCATGCTGCAGTTATATTAGTTGTATAGTTGTAGCACGAATGGGTCAGCTCGACCGGGAAAGGACCACGCTCTCACAGAATACCAGCGTCAAATAGTCGCTTAATGCTGCTGTGTTTCGTATGGTGAGTGTAGAGAACCGGAGACCCTTTTTACTGGAAACGAGGCATTCCATCTTAGTCCTCACAGGTGACAACGCATCTGCATTTTGATTCGTAATCGAGAATAGATGTAGATGTCTATGGGCCACAGCAACCACTTACCATCAGGTGAACTATGTGCTCGTTTGTCACTCCTATCCTATAATAAAAAGTTATGAAGTATCACACATAAATAAGAACATAAAGTCCAATTGAATACCTCCTCCTTTTTGAAGTCGATTAAAAATTCATGAACTCAGCCACTCTAAGTCGAATCGACATGCTGTTTATTTATCAAATATGTATAAGTATGTCATTATCTTTGATCAATAATGAGTATGTGTTTTGTATTGCTTTCAAGGTTGTAATATAATCAGAACTCCCAGTATGTCACTGTTAAACGTAGGAATTCCCTCTACGTCTGCTACTACGCAGCCCTAAACACCTGTTACCTGCATGTTAAACAATACGGTTACGACTCGCGACAACCTATTTTCTTTATTGTGTATCCATTCATTTAGGTTTCACGAATTATTATGATTGATATTTTGCATTGCTATTTTAGTTTACTAATCCATAGGGCTTTGTAGAAAAATGTGAAAATTGCACTGTAATTGTGATATTGCCTTGTTGTATACATTACTAAAGATTATGAAAACCGTTTGGTTACATTGAAACTTAAGGACTAAAAATTGACCAACCGTGGGGTTGTCGGTGGTGGAAGGGGGAGGAAGGAGTTAAGTCATGTCATTTCCACAAATCCTGTAGAACACTTAGACCGAGAGGTTACTTTGAGTTTGTGCTCGGGATTGAGAAAATTGCTCCCAACCTAACCCCTTTTAATTAAACATATTAAATTTACTTGATAGGATATACCAGCAATATATTACGTAGTTATTTAACTAATACAATTTTTACTGTCAAATTTTACGGTTCTTTATGTTGCATTTCGGGAAATACATACATGCCTACTCTTATTTAAATATTTATTTGTATTTGCATAGAGAATTTACTGATAATTTACAAATCTTAAAGTAACGAAGATAAAAAATTAAGGTCATTAACAAGTTTTCACTAATAAAAAACATAACAATAACATAACTTTCCGGTACTTTTTTTGTGCAAAACTGTTCCCATCTTTTTAGGATAAATGAATACCGCGATTAATAAACTTAAATAAAGATATATGTTTTTAACAAATGCAAATTGTTGGGCGTTCCATGGCCGAAAATGGGAATTCCCCTTTACGGCTTCAGATAAAGCTTGAGGAGAAATAAACTTTCCTTATTTTATGACATGAATGAAAACACTTAAAATACATACAAAAAATCAAACAATCTGTACAGAAATCAAAAAATGCATAACATTGCTGTACATGACGACTTATTTACGTATTTTAGATTTGTACAATCACATTTTTTATAACTTTTATATTTTGATAAACTCAATTCTAAGCTTAAAAGTCTATGACAACTGTTTTCAATTGAAACACGAATGGGCCCTAAAACAGTTTCCATGCATGTGTTGTTTCTGATTTTATAATACCATCCAAGTTTTAAAACGCTATATTTTATATTTATGTTTAAATGTTTTGATGTTTGACGTTATCAATATTAAAATTGTTGAAAACCTTATTTCTAGCTCCTGAACATATATAGCTTCCATACACTCATAAACATAACTATAAATTCTTGCTTAAGGCACCTTCGATATTAGACAGCCTTTGTAATGAAACAAAGGTGAACCTCGAAAATAATAACGAAGATAATAATCATTCACCCAGTTATTATGTGCAAATTAAAACGCACGAGTTAAAGGTTCTCTAGAGAATTAGAACAATGTAATGTAAATAGAAAAGATATTCGCGTTATATAAGCTTAATGAAAAACGAAACTAATTACAAAAACGTTTAAATACAACATTAAAAAATTCTCATTAAGGACGTAGTTATATTTTTGAGACTCTCGAAGGTGAAGGTTTCCCCTCTCCATGGTGCCCGCACCTTTGGATATGCCCTAATTTAGAATAAAAAGAATTTCAGGCATTAGGTTTACCAGGGAAATGTAGGGACACGAAGTTAGCTCACAACGCGACATCGGGAGCTGGATCCAGCTGGCAGATAGGGCTTAAAAGGCCCATCCCCACTACCCGGAAGACTGTCAGCATGCTCCGTCAGTATAGCAAGATTCTGCCAGTAGCAATACTCCTGCGGAGCCTTAAAGACGTACGGACTTTTCTCTGTATAATGCCTGGCAAGTGATGATGTAATTGTATATCATGATGTCTATCTACGATGTCAGCAGCAGCTATCAACAGCAATTGAAATTTTGTATACCAATTTCAAGAAGGATGGGTCTAATAAGAAGATTTCAGACTATATCGAACGCAGATCAGACACTCTTGACAACTATTGGTTAGACTATGAGAAAAATTGATTTTCTAGTAAACCTTGCACATTAAAATACTATGCATTAACATTTTTTATTTGCCACCTGATTAGTTTATTTTTTATTGAATTTACCGTAGTATACTTTTAATTAATTTTTGTTTTGTTTTAACATAATTTCATCATATTATGTTAATACTTATACATATAATCTTTTTCGATGTGTCTCTTTATAGATCTAACCTGGGAAAGTATTCCCCTCTAGCCAAACTGGCTCGCACTTATAACGAACTGTCCTCAAAGATTTCTGGCCTCGATATTACTTGCGACAGTTTATCCACCTTCAAATAAAAATTAATAAATTTCTTTAAAACTAATGAATCAATTAATTAAGAAATATAATATTGGAAGTATAATATTGGAATTGTTTTTGTTTTCTATAATGTGGTTAATGTAATTTAATATGATAATGAAGTTATCTATAATATTGTTAAATAATTCTATTACTTTTTAATAACTTATTTATTCAATGATGTAGTCCAAGTTTTTTTTTAATCCTATCATTCACTAAATAATCAATGCATGTTGTGATTACCTATAAAAAGAAATACAATTATATTGTGCTTAATATGTTATGAAAATGATCTTTGTATTACTATTGTAATTTCTGTTGGTAATCCTAATAAATAAATAAATAAATAAATACGAGTACATGTAACATACAAGATGTACGGTATAAACATGCAATTATTTATACCGTACATCTTGTATTTGGTTAGTTGAAGATCTTTTACCTAGGTAATCCTAAATGGAAATTAAATAAACTTATAAAACAAGATACCTCACTTATACACGCATGTTACAATCGACAAATGTACGGTAATACAGTTGCAAACCCACGCGTGCATTGCCGCGAGCCGTCATCCTATATAAAATTATTTTGTGAAAATGCAAACCTCACTCTCAAATTCACAAGTTATAAGAACATTATGATCACTCTAGATTCCTTACGCGATTGCAAAGTTTCTCGTCAACTAACTTTACTCAATACTGGTAAAATTAATAATATTTCAAGTATCCTCATTTCAACAAATAAATAAAAACGACGCAGTCACGCATGCGTATATATCATATATCATCATTTGCTACACGATTTTAGGTGCAAATGTGTGCTAATTTTTACGGGCTTTTAAAAAAAGAAAGAAGAAAGATATGTGCGTGAGTGCGTATCAATAAGTTGAGTATGTTTTCAACTTCACTTGAAGCTTTTCTTCCTTTGTTGGTCTGGGAAAGTATCAAAAGTAATTAGGTAGAATACATAACATATAGCGGAAAAATCTTATAATGTGTGCGTGCGTGCGTAAATCAATTCGCAAAAATATAACTACGTCCTAATGAGAATTTTTTAATGTTGTATTTAAACGCTTTTGTAATTAGTTTCGTTTTTCATTAAACTTAAATAACGCGAATATCTTTTCTATTTACATTACATTGTTCTAATTCTCTAGAGAACCTTTAACTCGTGCGTTTTAATTTGCACATAATAACTGGATGAATGATTATTATCTGTCTAATATCGAAGGTGCCTTAAGCAAGAATTTATAGTTATGTTTATGAGTGTATGGAAGCTATATTATATTCAGGAGCTAGAAATAAGGTTTTCAACAATTTTAATATTGTTAACGTCAAACATCAAAACATTTAGACATAAATATAAAATATAGCGTTTTAAAACTTGGATGGTATTATAAAATCAGAAACAACACATGCTTGGAAACTGTTTTAGGGCCCATTCGTGTTTTAATTGAAAACAGTTGTCATAGACTTTTTAGCTTAGAATTGAGTTTTTCAAAATATAAAAGTTATAAAAAAATGCGATTGTACAAATCTAAAATACGTAAATAAGTCGTCATGTACAGCAATGTTATACATTTGTTGATTTCTGTCCAGATTGTTTGATTTTTGTATGTATTTTAAGTGGAGATGAAGGATATTAGGAATAAAAAAAATTGTTCATGTCATAAAATAAGGAAAGTTTATTTCTCTTCAAGCTTTATCTGAAGCCGTAAAGGGGAATTCCCATTTTCGGCCATGGAACGCCCAACTATTTGCATTTGTTAAAAACATATATCTTTATTTATGTTATGTATATATTATGGAATTATTTTAAGGAATAATTTTAGGATATGACTCATTACGGAGATTGTTCTATATTCACTGCATTTCTTCGCAGAAGCAACTTTGGGCAAGGTGACAAAGGTTGATTTGATATTGTTCTCAGCCATAATGATCTTCCTGGGGAAGTATATGTGGTGGTTTCATGTTGCCTTCCACACGCTGTACTATTGCCGAACCGATGCACACCATCTCCGTCAATAGCTTCCTTTTCCAGAAAAGTTCCAGCCAACTAGACTTCCTTTCTGAAAATACTGTTACGCAGCTGCCCATAACAGAGGAGTGCTTATTTGTACTGGCGGCACGAAACGCCAGGTCTCAAGGCTATCATCGGATATTGCAGCATTTTATAAGCTATTCTTTCCTAAGGAATAACCACTGCATCCTAGTACCTTGTCGCTGAATGGTCGGGGACTGCAATGCAGATAGCAAGGATATCTCCAAGCCGTTCCATGATCCTCCTCCACATATAGACCCCGGTAATAGCTTATAGCTCAGCCCTACCTTACCCTTCTCTACTATGTGATGGACAGCCTCTGCAAAAAGTCTGCAAATACAAACATTTGGGATGCTGAGTTGATGATACGGGAGACCACAGTCTTGAAATAAGGTGCCGCATATAACAAGCCCGTAATGCTTTCTTTAAGCTTAAGTCACTTCTGTGCAATAAAAAGCTGAACATTCAGATACGAGTACGATTAGCACGCTGTCATATTTTCTCCATTCTTTTGTATGGTGTTGAAGCATGGACCCTCACAGAATCGAACTGTAAGAAGATTGAAGCCTTCGAAATGTGGGTATACAGGAGAATGTTAAGGATATCCTGGAGAGACAAAATAAAGAACGTAACAGTGCTAAGTCGCATAAAGAAAAAAACCAGAAGTTGTATATTTAGTAAAGAAAAGAAAGCTTGAATATCTCGGCCACATAATGAGAAACCGAAGATACGATCTACTGCAACTTATCATACAGGGCAAGATCCAAGGAAAACGAAGCGTGGGTCGAAGTAGAACATCTTGGCTGAAAAACGTACGCCAATGGTTTGGAAAAAGCACCCGTTCCTTATTCAGAGCCGCGGCATCAAAGATCCAAGTTGCCTTAAGGATCGCCGACCTTCGAAAGAAGATGGCACTTTAAGAAGAAGATTCTTTCTGTGGTATTGCTCTTATTGGCGTTAAGAGGTTAATGTAGATGTCTATGAATCACAGCACTTACCGTCAAATAGACTGTGCACTCGTTTGTCAACCTATTCTATAAAAATATCAATCGTACTACTGCAAGACTTCAATATACAGTAAGTTCATTCTACGTAGATTGTACCAAAATTAATAATTATAATCTGAAAAATATTGCCATCTGGTCATCAACAGCAAGCACGTTAAACGTATGGAATTAAAAAAGTAAAATAAAACGCGTAAAATTCTGTAAAAATAGTTTTATTTAATAGTAGTGTCAGATGTTGGTTTTGACGAGATGTTTGTACCGTCCGTACCGACCGTATAGTATGAACCTTAGAATACCCTTTTAGCGGCTTTACATGTTTTGTGTAACTTAAAATTAAACAAAATGTAAATTCTTTTTTATTTCATATTAATTGTGATTTATTATTTTTAATGCTATAAAACATTTTAATGATTTCTTAAATTTACGCGAACACTACACATTGAATAAAACTAAATTTACGGATTCTATCGCGTTTATTTAACTGATTTTACTTATTTTTAATTCCCGATGTTTCGGATGCTTTACAGCAACCATGGTCACGGGGTGGACTAAGTCAGTCCACTCCGTGATAGAATCCGTAAATTTAGTTTTATTCAATAAAATATCTTCTTTATACGAGTTCTATGTTTACACATAAAATCCATGTAGGAGTACGTATATAACAAGTACGTATGCTATGAATCTACGTACTCTACTTATCTTGAGACCAATTTATATTTAGTCACGTCTACGTACCTCCAAAAGTTTCCTGACTTCTGTTAGAGTAGCAATAATTTAGTGCTTTGTTTTGTTGACTCATATGTAGATAAAAACAGATAGGTCGTACAAAAGCAAAAATGTACCATATAAAAGATTTTATTTAAAAAGAATAAAAATAATGTCGGTGCGGTGGCCAGTCTCAACGGAGACTAGTGATCTGTGCAGAACAGGATTATAGTACTCGATTGTATGTGCAAGCACAGATGCACTATCTATTCCCTTACTCTCATAGTCAAAAGAGATGGTAATTTGGAGAGAGATCAGGTGCAGGATCAACGCCTTCATACGCTTTGCTGAGACACGGGGATGAAACGCCTCCAACTTCCTGTCTTCGGGCTGCTACAGAGAATTTTTTGACAAAAATCCTATAACTGATTTTGGGACTACTCGGGACTCGAACTCGGGACCTCATAATCGCATTTACAACCACTAGATCATCGAGATAGACAACAGAGTATGTGGCAAGTATCCTGGCATTTTCAATTTTTTTATAAAACTGAAGTGACATACGAACTTACAGTCCACCTGATGGTAAGTGGCTACTGTAGACCATGCACACCTGCAGCCCAATATAACAAAGCATGCTATAGATGCGTCGTCAACTCTGAAGGATAAGATGGAATGCCTCACAATCTATAATTATACTGGCTCTATATACCCTTCTGAGCGGAACACAGCATTTCGAGAACTGTTATTTGGTGGCAGATATAGGTGAGAGGGTGAAGAGGGCAGAAAATGAATCTTACCGGTCAATAAATATAATGCCTTTTACAATAAAAATAGCGAGATTATATTGTGGTTGTTATACACCGTGCTTATAACTGCGCACTGTGATTCTACTCACGTACCAAATGAACTTTATACTTTCGAGATAAAACTACGTCCTTTTCTAAGATATCCCCTTTGACCCCTATCTCTTAATTTTATTAAAAATTACAAAAAAGCAAGGACAACGAAAATATGCAAACAAAATTTTCTAATTCTGAGAAACTCTCCTTACGAAAAAATAAAACAATGTTTTGAAACGAGAGTTTTAGAGTAGACTTCATACTAAATTCAACAAAACGGCGAGGTAAAGCATTTCCACGCTTTTAGTGTACAATTTATACAGAAAATAAGATTTTTTCTTTGATATTTTAATTTACGTGAGGACAGCAAAGGAGCATATAAACCAACTAATGGTTAGAACATGTTGTGGCTTATATTATACACCTGCATATATATTTATACCCTATTAAAATCAAAGTGTAATTCTCTGCTCTGAAAAACCTACTTACATTTTAAACCTATTTTTGTACAATCCGGGGGTTCAGGGCATCAGAAATAACACGCTGAGCTTGTATCGAACCCGTTGTACTGGATTACAAATTTAAACCTTTACGAAATATTTATATATTCGTATGAATCTCATCGTAATATACAAATAGACATTATATTATATTATCGCCATCTATCGACAATAAACGCGCGAACAATTTTATTTTCAAAATTATGTTCCTCTGTTCAAATAAGAAAATTCAAAAGAAACTCCGGTTACTTCTTTCTTTGACTTTTTTTAGTTATACTATATAACTAATCGAAAGTGATAGGAATTGACGTACACAGATTGTATTGATTCCGGTAAGACACCATATGAAGCACAGCATAATTGTGTTGGTATTCGCTGCAATCGTGGATTTTTCTG
The DNA here is from genome assembly GCA_907164705.1 of Parnassius apollo. Taxonomy (NCBI): domain Eukaryota; kingdom Metazoa; phylum Arthropoda; class Insecta; order Lepidoptera; family Papilionidae; genus Parnassius; species Parnassius apollo. The sequence goes on from CAJQZP010000067.1 coordinate 36,923, forward strand.
GTCAAGGTGACCCATTTGTGCTTACGAAATAATAGCTATAGTGTAGTTCTACCAGTTATTTTTTCCAGTTTATTTTATTGTTAATAAAAGTGAAATGTTTACAATTTCTCAAGGCAGGGTCCATGTAATGTCTCCGTTTTGCTACTGCTTAAAATATTTTTGACGTATCAAACGCTAAAGTTTCTTCACGTTAGAGAAATTGGATGGCAGTCTAGAGGAAAACCCAATTTTTTTTCTTTAAATAAGTGGATTTAAATTACCTATTTGTCGATTTACGATTAGTTTATACGGGCGGCTGCCACACTGCAGCTATATTATGGTTATAGCACGTATGGGTTAGATCGACCGGTGAAGGACCACACTCTTACAGAATAACAGCGTAAAATAGCAGCTTGAGCCTGCTGTGTTTCGTATAGTAAGTGTAGCGATCCGGACTGATTACTGGAAATGAGGCATTCCATATTAGTTCTCAGGGATGACAACGCATCTGCGTTTTGATTCTTAATCGAGGATAAATGTAGATGACTACTGGTCACAGCATCCACTTATCATCAGGTGGACTGTGTGCTCGTTTATCACCCATATTCTGTGAAAAAAAGGTCTCCACAGGCCTTCTTTCATTTCTGAGACGGTTTTTAGGAGAAGAAAATGTCCGCCGCCCAATGCGTGTTGGAGTGTTGTTATGTTCAAAATATATAAAACGTCTCCACAATACAGATGTGGTAACATTATTTAATCTGTGATTCATGAGAATGTTAGGTATACAATTGACAGCAAAATGTATTTTATGTCGCGACAAATTGTAAGAGTTATGTGAAGAACAGATTTTATATATGATAAAATATTTTTTGGTAATTCTGTCACGTTTAGTAGGGGCGCTTCCAACGAATTTAAATTTGAATAATGTTATTAAGGGATAAAAAGGACGCAAAAGTAATTCTTAACTATGACGATTTTCTTCATGCGTACCCTAATTTAGTGTGAAAACGTGGCTTTAAGTCGCATTAGGTCGATTTAGGTGGCTTGTTTCATCCGAAATAGAAAAAAATTACTAACGATTTATGCCCAATCAAGATATGTTTCATTCACTGTAACGGAGTACATTTTATTCTTGATTAGTCTGACAGTCCTCGACTGTAGGTATATAGACATGTCCCATTGTAGGGTGATTTTTTCATAATTGTCATGCTTGGAAGGCGGAATTATGATCGCATTTCCAGATATCTCTTACATTTTGCACTGCTCTACGTCACTGGCTTATATATTATACATCGGATATTTGCATGTTGATGTGCCATCTTATAAAAAAAGCCTTGATGTCTTGGTGTTTTTTCGACCCCACACATGGCATAACGGGAAACAAATAAAATCATCAAGGAAATTAAAATATAACAGCCTGAGCATTACTTATAAATCGCAGTGCTTACGTCCCTTTTTATTAAGAACTGGCGATCCCCCCATACGGATCCGAGCGTAGGAAGTTTGGGCTACTATGAAATTAATTGGCTTTGGCTAGTATCAGGCAGCAAACATTTATAAAATAGCCACTTAAATTTGTCAATGCATAAAGTTGAATTTTCTCATACTTTATTCGGAATAATATTAGAAACCACGTCATCCTTTGCCAGACAATATTGTGGCAAGCCTTGCCAAACAACCCTAAACTTAAATAAATCGTAACTCTACTTACGTTAAAGTATAAAACTAGAATTTTATATATGTTACTTAGATAACTATTATGATATGATATGATATGAATATACTTTATTGTACACCACAAACAAATTTACAAAGAACATAACAGAGAGCAGATTACATGTACAATTTGGCGGCCTTAACGCTACATAGCGATCTCTTCCAGGCAACCAAAGGTGTAAAGGAATAAAACAGTGAATACTAGGTAGGTGGTGCAATATAAATATACCTAATATAATATCAATACATGCAATAAAATAACATATAAATAACTAATACATTAAAAATATGATACACATATACATACGTATATACATAAACACACACACATATATACATATCCATACATATACATACATACATACATATACACATATACATATATATACACACATACATATGTACACATCCACATACATACATATATCCTCAAATATATACCACTAACAATAACATAAACAAATAAATACAAAACTACATAATCACATAATTTATCCTAATGATTTTCAAACGATTGAGACAAGTAATGCTCTTTAAGAAGTCACTTAAAGACTACAATAGTCTGAGCTTCGCGTACATACAAAGGTAGGGAATTCCAGAGCTTAATAGACGGTACAGTAAAAGATTTATTAAAGAAAGATGTAGTGTGAGTTGGTACCCTTAAAATGAGTTTTCTTGAAGAGCGTAAAGGTTCCCCTGGAAGCCCAACGAAACTATACTTCTCCTTAAGATAAGGAGGAGCAGAAGGGTGAAATAAGAAGATTATTAGAAAATTAGACCATTGGAAGATGCTTCCAGTAGCCAGACAGTTTCGACACTTCTAATACCTGGCAAGACACTCATATAAGATAGCTGTAGGTTCGAGCGCGCGTGCAATATATATTTCCTCCATCATTTACATTTTTTCCTTTGTGTATACCTTTCCTTTGCGGGTATTCTTAATATTTATAAAAAATGCTAGCAATGCTATAATCACTATTAATATTGCCGCTTGCAACTGGAACTAAACCAAAAATGCTGGAGCTAGGATTGGTTTACAGTAGTCTAATAGGATATTATTATGCATGACTTTTTAACTAACTTCAATAAATGAGGTGGTTTTTAATTCGAAATATTTTTTATAAATCAACTTGAGCGAGGTCTTTGCCCAGTATGTTGGTGGTAATGATGATGAAGATGTTCATCAATAAATTCTTAACAAGCTGTCCGATTTAACTGTTTTAGTTAAAAATATAAAAATTATTTGTAACAAGAACGAACAGTACCAAATATCCATCGACGCTGTTTCGCTGTTCTGAGCATTTCGAATCAAAAAAAAAATCAAGATAATAACGTTTATAACGCGATTAATTGGAAATCATTTAAGTCTATTGTAGTGGTAGTGTAAGATTATCCACTTCCCCATATAGCCCTCTCGGTGTCGTAAAAGACAACACAGAAAAACTGAAAAGGTATATGGGCAACAGCATCTTCATGATAACAACTCAAAGTTAAGAAAAATACTGCGGCTGCCAAATCGCCTGCCAGGCGTGGCAACTATATAAAAGTCAATCCTATAATGCCATCTATGGGGGAAGCCTATGTTCAGCTGTGGGCTTTTAAAGGCTGTAATTGATGGTTGGACTTCCCATATTCGCCTTTAACGACATCCGCGTAATAAAATACTTCTAAATCCTGCTGCCTATGAAAAAGATTCTTCACTATATGAGTCATCATCATCATCATTACAGCCCTTCACAAGTCCACTGCTGAACATAGGCCTCCCCCAAGTAATGCCACAAAAGCACGGTCCTGAGCCACCTGCATCCATCGACTTCCTGCATGTCTTACCAGGTCGTCACTCCATCTAGTGGGGGGTCGCCTACACTACGCCTACCGGTACGAGGCTGCCACTCGAGAACCTTTCTTCCCCATCGGTTATCGGTTCTTCGAGCTATATGGCCGGCCCATTGCCACTTCAGCTTACTAATCCGTTGGGCTATATCGGTCACTCCAGTTTTACTGCGGATATCCTCATTTCTGAGTCTATCACGCAGTGAAACTCCGAGCATAGCCCTCTCCATAGCTCGCTGAGCGACCTTGAGGGTCCTCATACGGCCAAAGATGAAGGACCACGTCTCAGATCCGTAAGTCATCACTGGCAACACGCACTGGTTATACACTTTAGTTTTCAGAGATTGAGGTATACCTGTCGAGAAGATGTGTCTTAATTTCCCGAACGCTGCCCAGCCGAGTTGAATCCGTCGATTGACCTCTCGGTCGAAGTTGGACTTACCTAGTCGGCCTATTTGTCCCAGGTAAACGTACTCGTCAACAACTTCGAGCATCAGGACGTCAGTCTGAGCGAGATGAGAATCGCTCTCCACCACCTTAAAAACGGCAAGACCCCGGGCGAAGATGGAATTACAGCGGAGCTTCTGAAAGCGGGTGGAACACCGGTACTTGAAGTCCTTCAGAAGCTCTTCAGTTCCGTCCTCCATGGTGGCACTACTCCAGAGGCGTGGAGCAGAAGCGCGGTGGTCTTGTTCTTTAAGAAAGGCGACAACGCTCTCTTGAAGAACTACAGACCGATTTCCCTTCTGAGCCGCGTCTACGTGCTGTTTTCGAGAGTCATTACTAATCGTCTCGCACGCAGACTCGACGACTTCCAGCCTCCCGAACAAGCCGGTTTCCGAAAAGGCTTCAGTACCATAGACCACATACATACCCTTCGGCAAATTATACAGAAGTCCGAAGAGTACAATCTGCCACTTTGCCTGGCGTATGTGGACTATGAGAAAGCCTTTGATTCCGTCGAAATTTGGGCGGTGCTACAGTCTCTTCAGCGGTGCCTAGTTGACTATCTTATCTATATATAGTCCTTATGGCAGAATCGCTGGAGGACTTAAGCACTATACTCAATGACCTCAATAGTGCCTCCCAACGGATAGGTCTTAAGATGAACATGGACAAAACAAAGATCATGTTTAATGTCCATGTCACACCTATGCCGGTAGTTGTTGGGAGCACTATGCTCGAAGTTGTTGACGAGTACGTTTACCTGGGACAAATAGTCCGACTAGGTAAGTCCAACTTCGACCGAGAGGTCAATCGACGGATTCAACTCGGCTGGGCAGCGTTCGGGAAATTACGACACATCTTCTCGTCAGGTATACCTCAATCTCTGAAAACTAAAGTGTACAACTAGTGCGTGTTGCCAGTGATGACTTACGGATCAGAGACGTGGTCCTTCACTGCTGGCCGTATGAGGACGCTCAAGGTCGCTCAGCGAGCTATGGAGAGGGCTATGCTCGGAGTTTCTCTACGTGATAGACTCAGAAATGAGGATATCCGCAGTAAAACCAGAGTGACCGACATAGCCCAACGGATTAGTAAACTGAAGTGGCAATGGGCCGGCCATATAGCTCGAAGAACCGATAACCGATGGGGAAGAAAGGTTCTCGAGTGGCAGCCTCGTACCGGTAGGCGTAGTGTAGGGCGACCCCCCACTAGATGGAGTGACGACCTGGTAAGATATGCAGGAAGTCGATGGATGCAGGTGGCTCAGGACCGTGCTTTGTGGCATTACTTGGGGGGGAGGCCTATGTTCAGCAGTGGACTTGTGAAGGGCTGTGATGATGATGATGATGAAGATGGACGTGCAGAGAGAGAGACAGTGAGGAACACCGAGCTCGCAGTCATCAGGGCTGCCTTGGAAGAGTTGCGTGACATAGGGCGAGATTATTTAGAGTTTTTAAGGCAAAATAGGCGTTAGGTTTTAAATAAATTTATTTTAGAATACTATTATTTCTTTTTACTATTTTTGAGACTATTTGTTCTTTCAGATTAAGAAAGCTAAAATAAGAACTTTATTATTACTGATAGTTGATTATCATGGCCATAATTCGATATAATATAAAGATACTGTTAAGTATTTAAAATCATAGAAGTTATTATTTTCTCTGTATGTGACAAAATATCTGCAATGTCATAGGTAAGGATTAAGTAAATATTTGTTGCCATTTTATGAACATCTAGGTAGGTAGGATAACGATAAGTAGGTGAAAAAAATAAAACAGAACTAGTTTTATGCCTAAAAATATTTTAATCTAGGCTGTTACAAGCACTTCTGAATGTCAAAGAAGCTACGCCATCGGTTCTCAAACCCTAAGCGGGAGACCTTGTAACGAGAAGAACCGGCAAGAAACTCGTTAAGGGCTGATTTTTTCTCCTTGTATATTTCATACAGAGTCATCAAATTTGTAAAATGACCTTTAAGTAATGTAATTTTCCATCACAAAAATTAACAAAAGTTTACATACAATGGGTAGGTATTGAAATTAATTATCTACACATCGGATAGGTAAGAGCAAATAACTTTCAACTAGTTGAGAAATCACTGTCTACTAGGTACCTACTCGAAAATTCATACCTAAATAGATAATGTTGTACAATATGCAATATTAACTAAATTCATTAGACATAAAAGTTAACATTAAGAAAAACGCATTGCTTACAATTATAACAAGATAAGAAGAAGTGTATGTTTTTGGTAAGAATTGAGTGCCATACATTTCAGTAATATTAATTCCTAATCCTATAATATTATAAATGAGAAGGTATGGATTTTGATTGTTACTTAATCACAAATAAACGGCTTAAATGTGGCTGATATGATGATGATGATGATTATCTCCTAAAACAAAAAAAAGTTTGTAATTGAGTTTATTTTAATCTACTTGCACAATTGTTTGGTTTGAGTTTATCTTACCGGTTCCTTGCCCTTCGACCTGCCTGTAGAGCTTGAGTAGAAGATGCGGCTGTTTCAAAGGGAACCTGCCTGGTACTCTCCGATTGGTGTTCCTCTTCAGTCAACTCGGGACCTTCAATACCAGCCCTTATACACATGTTGTGTAAAACACAGCAGGCTAATATAATTTTACCTGCTGTTTCTGGGCAGTAATGGAGTTCCCTAGCTGCCAAAAGACATCTCCATCGACCCTTCAATACACCAAATGTGCGTTCTATGGTGCAGCATGCACGTTTTTGGAGGTAATTGTACCTTCCCTCTGGAGAGTTCTCAACAGCATTATCTACAGGTGTCATCATATGCTCCCTTAGAGTATAACCAGAATCACCTAAAAATTTAAAAATATAATATTAGTGTAAATTGCATCATGACATTACTTATACATAATGAATATCAAAACTATAAATCAAGACATCCCTAATAGATAAACTGTTTCATCCTGGAGACCCTCCAAGTGGTTTCTTATCTCACATTCCCTCCAAAGTGTCGTGAGTTGCTCCACCATATGAAGCATCAACATTTGTAATTAATAAATCACTGTCACATATCTGAAAAAGAATTTCCATCAATGTAACATAGGATAAAATGTAAGTAATAAAATAGTGTATGTCATAATAAAAACATTAAAATATTGTTCATAAACTTACAACTTGAGTATTAATCGAATGAAAATGTTTTCGATTAAAATATTGTTCCTCGTGCTCGGAAAGCCTCACTATGACTACATGTGAACAATCGATGCACCCCACCACAGCGGGTAGCCCATATTTATCATAAAATCTACAATAAGGATACAATATTATTATACAATAGTAAATTGTGCAATAAAATTATATTTGTTTTTGCATGACTTATTTGCCTAGTCTTGGCACACTTTTTATGTAAATTGTTCATTTAAAATAACAGAATAATATTTTAATTACTAGGTATTTCACATGTTAATAAGTTTAACGGTCAATACTAGATAGAAAGGTAAGTAACTTATTTTGTGGGAATCTTATGTGCTTCCTTGGTATGTGGGGTGCATTAAGTGCAGTTGTTACCTCTTGTAAACAACGGGACACTGTCTGTTGTGCCATGGGCCCATCCATATTTTGTCCCACTGACCCCTGGTAACTTCCTCGGGCATAAAAGTTCAAAGCAGTAAGTATCTGAAATACATTAACACAGATTGAAGCTTATGAACAGTAAAATGAAAAATTAAAGAGAAGGGAGTGTTTAAACAATTTAAACTTAATTTAAGTGTGGGCTCGATTCCATGTCGTCTTCCCTTTGGAGGCAATAAAGGCACTATGTCCTGGCACAACTCCTCGAATAATTCCCGACTGAGTCTGTTATTTCCGACAAACTCTAGATCGGGAATATTTGAAATATTTAATTGATTACGCAGGCGGCGCCGGTTCCTTCTACGCTCCAATCGTTCTTCACGTAAAGCAGCCGCGATTAAAAGCTGTCTCGTAGCCATTTTAGTTAAATTTTTAACAAAATCTACCAAAACGAAAATAAAAAAGTTAACACTTTTGGTTTCGTCAATTTGAGGTTAAAATTACGAACAAGTATCTGTCAAACTTCAATTTTCGTTCGTAACTTTAGTGCAATAGAGTAGGCTTAGAGAATTTAAACGTCAAACTAATTTCGTTTCAACGAAGTTTCGAATCGAATGGAACCATGGTAGGAATTGAGCGAAATTTCGATCTAAATTTCGTTTTTCGTTGAATTAGAGTAGACCTGCTGGTGTTCTCAAGTGATGATCTTTCATACACGTGACAATTGATTTTTTAAGCTATTGCATAGCTTCTATCGCGGGCCTTGAGTGCGGGAAAATCCAGAAATTTCGTAACGAAAAAAACCTCACGCTCTCCGACGGGCACGGAGGTGTGGCTTGAAGGCCGTGCATTGTCTAACGATGGTCTAACGTCGTTTCTTTTCCTCAGTCTTCGACACGGTGTTTGTGTATAAAGTATTTTGAAATTTTGAATATGAATGAACAAAGTGCATTTATTATTAAGGCTGCTCTCTCGCAAAAAGCTTGTAAAAAGCGTGCAGATGAACCAACTTTTCGTCGATATTTACAGAGAAATTACATATGAAAAAATAGCTAGTAATCTACATGATCTGATACGTAATTTGGTTTAGCCATAATTTTTCTATCGGTGTCACATAATAAATAAAAAAAATACCCAAATCACCTCCAAATCGTTGAGATGAAACCACTTTACTCCTTCATTGTTTATCAAAGGAATATAAAAAAAATATCTACTGCTTTGCAATACAAAATAAAATAATTTGGTTTGGTTACTTTTTAGAAATATGTATTATTTTTATGATAATAAATTAAAAATGCGTCCCGATTAAATACTGCGTCTATATCACCCCCGCATTCGTCCAAGAATTCAGTGCGGGGCGCATCGTGTTGCTAGGTGGACGTACGCCGCGTTGCGAGAGCTCAGCACTACGAAATAAAATCGTAAAATATTACTGCAAAAATTTAATTTTGTTAATAGTGGAGTAGGTTTTTTCTGATTCTTGTTTAATAGTAGTGTTTTATAGTTATATTAATTGTACAGTTTTATTAATGTTTAAGTTTAGTTTGTAACATGGGGAATAAGCAGAAACGATTGAAGAGAGGTCTAAAAAATATTACAAACAAAAGGGTATACATTTATCAAGGTAAGTTTTAAGTTTTATCTACATATTTCATAATATTAGACAGGTGCTGTTTATAAAATACCTATATTACTGTGATATCGCCACTCTGTGACGAGACAAAAGCGCGACAAACGCAAGTGGCGGCAAGGCGCGGGCCGCGTCGTCGCATGCTGGTAGCGCATGTCTGAGAAATTAAAAAATATATATTTCGAAGAAATGTGAAGTTCGTCAACACGCATTGAGGCAGCGTGGCGGACATTTCCTTGCCTTAAAACCCTCTCAGAAATTAGAGGAGGCCTGTGCCCAGCAGTGGGACGTATATAGGCTGTAACTTTACTTTTTTTACTTTTATAAATATGTTATTTTACCGACGAAAATTTTAAAGAAAAAAAAAATAAGCAACCGACAACCTCCTAGGTCCCTAGGTGACTTGCGAGATGTCAGTGTAACAAAACAAAACGGCCCAGAAAAACAGACTTTCCAACTGATAGCTAAATCAGCACGCAACAATTTCATTGGTGCCAGTGGGGATCGAACCCGGGTTGCTCCCGTACTGTGATACCTATAACGAGCGCTAACCATGTGAGCTACCACGGCTCTCAACGACATCGTTCCGTTCGTGTACAGCGCTGAAGATAGCAGAGTAAAAAATTAGAGATTGTGGTGTTTGAAATTTGTCATCTGTGAGAGTGAATTTTATCTGTGTACTCTGTAACAAATAAGTATATAGAAAAAAATCTGAAAATGATATTTCGCCATTTTTGTTTGTGTACTGGTTAGGAACTCGATCAAAAATTTGATAATTTTTCTGTTTTTATACGTTATTTCTAATGTTATTTTACATCAAATTAATTGTGAAGATATTTTCTTTAGGAAATATGTTTCATTACGACGATTAAAAAACGTTTACATATAATAATTTACCTCGAAATTCACTATACGCGATTATCGTTTATTGATTATATTATGTTGCTTAAAAAGTATTCCTATCAGCTTTGTGTTAAATGGATGCTAAATATAAAAGAATGCTTCAATATTGATAGCAATTTATAAACGAAATATCTGTTGAGATGTGTCTAGAAATTATTAATACTTATTTTTATTTATTTATTAAAATAATAAATAAATAAAAATAAGTATACATTTATCTATATTGAGTACTAGTTTTTCCCCGCGATCTCGCCCGCGTGGAATATGGATTTCATGGGTTTTAATTTTTTTGCGCGGAACCCTAATTCTTTTTCTAAAACAAAAGTAGTTCAAGTTATTCCTTATATCATCAGCTATCTGCCAGTGAAAGTCCCGTCAAAATAGATCCAGCTGTTTCGGAGATTAGCTGGAACAAACAGACAGACAGACAGACCGACAGACAGACAAAAATAGTACTTTCATATGCATTTAATAAAAAGCTGTTATTTTAACATTACAAACAGACACTTCAATTTTATTTATTTGTAGATATAGATATAAGATATTATTCATATTGGTGTCATTTTAAAGGCAATATCATGTACTATTATAATAATAAAATAATTGTCTCCAGTAAATATTATACTTTTCTTGTAAAACTCGAAATAAGTAACAAATAAATACGATTTATTTTTATATTCCCATATGCTTTATTTTCATCCTTTATTTTTTATTTGACCAATTTTCTTTTAACAAAATTAAATTCTGAATTCGTTGAGCTTTTTTGAGAATATTTTTATTTGAATGTTAGGTAGGTACCTATTTAGTTTTTCGGCAGTAATCGTTTTTGTTGCGACAGTCTCGCGCGGTCGTAAAAAAAAGTTACTGTGCGGACAGGTGGGACGAGAATCACTTGCGCGGCGTGGACGGTGGATAGGTAGTCTACCTACTGTTATTACCTAGATACCCACAACTTATACAACAAAATTTGGCAAACTGTCGCTGCGTCGTGGAAACTAAAATCTAAACTGCCTACCTACCTGCCTAAGTACGTCGGTACTAAGGAAACAGTCTTGACGGGTCACTTGTCTTGATAAAAACATGTGTTTACATCTAGTGATATTGTGTGTATATAAAACAAAGTAAGAAGACAGGTAAGTATTTTTGAAGACAATTTATAGGTAGGCAGAACTAATTACAATTATTATCTAAATATTATAAATGCGAAAGTTTGGATGGATAGATGTATGTTACTCAATCACAGCTGAAGGGATCTGGATGATATTTAGCTCAGAGATAGGTTATACCTGGTCTGGAATAACACATTTGATACCGTTTATTCAGGTATTTCATTCCTGTGGGATAATTTTCGAGTTCACGCGTTTGAAGCCGCTGGCAACAGCTAGTACGGATATAAACTGCGATGACTGTTCCAGTTCATGCTTCGGCGTCGTGAACTCTTGAGTGATCGCTGCATGACCACCCGGGGAAAACAAAACATAATAAAATAAGCAATCTATATTAGGTATCTATAGAGCCATAGAGGTATAGTATAAAGCGATAACGCAGCATCTAATAATTTAGTACGAGTTTGTAGGTAGGTACTGCTGATTTCTCAGCAAGCGTCGAGCGGCACAGAATAGGGTGGTATGTATGTGTGCATCGTGTTCGTGTAACTTCGTTTTTGTTCTAACGGTTCGGAACGCCGTACGAACAAGACGTGCGTTCTAACTGCTCTTCACTGATACTATCTCTGTCGGGCACGATGCCAGGTGAGACAACGTGCTTTTTGGCCGCGCCCGCCAATGAGTTCGAGCCCGCGACTTGTGCCACCTTAATGAAGAAAGTCACGAAAAAAATAGTGAAAGAAAATGAGTGAGTACTCTATATACATACGTACATTTTATTATTATCACAAATGCAGTACTAATTTTGAATTGAAAATATAATACTGCTATAAAGATAACCTAAATTTTTGATATTAAAATGAGCGATATTAAAAGTAGCCCTCTTTATATACACACAAACACACACACAATTGTTGCCGTTAGGGATTCGGATAATCGAAAATCCGGATGATCGAATGTATGAAGAAAAGCGGGTTTTGTGCATTTGTAGTACATATGTACATACATAATGTTATGTGTTTATTAAAAACAACAATTTCAACGAAAATCAATGTTTATTAAGAAATTATTATTTTTTAATAAACATTGATTAAATTCCATGAAGAGATATAAATCTATATAGCCATCCGTTACTTGCGACAAAGGAGCCGCTGTCACCTAATTTTTTATTTAACTGTAATGCTTTTTCACAAAGCAAAGGGCCAGATATCATTTGCCCAGTTGATCGTTTTTGTAAAAACCAACAATACAAAGCGTCTTCTAATTGCCAATTTACTCGCGGACATAGGTCCTTATGTCCGGGACGGGGGGTTTGTTAGCGCCTGATAGTAGATCGTCTTATCTCAAGCGGTGTGAAGCGACGATTAGTAAGTGCGGGAGGGGGAGGCTAGCTGCATTTTTGCGCGCGGTCGGTCACCCCTGTTAGCATCGAGCCGAGCTAGGGAGCAGACGGCGGGGCCGGGCTGCACCCGGCCCGCCGCTAGGGCGCGCTCCTAGCTAGGCACGCGGTACCTGCGCCGATGACGTTCTCCGGTCGCATTATAGGGGTCGCGAGAGATTTTTGCGCGAAGCCGGGTTGTTCATATATTGAAAGTCTCCTTGTTTTGTCTTAGACTTATGTTAATAGAGCGTGCCATTTGAATTTAAAGACAATTAATTGGACAATAAATAATAAGTGACAAATCTTGCCGTGGAGCGTGGAACTGAGTAGTTGCGCGTCTTGTTAATATAATTGCCGTACGGCCGCCCTGACGTATGTACTGCGCGAACCTGAGTTTTTTGTGACGCGGTCCGGTGATACAGTATTTTTCACAAAATAGTGAGTTCGTTATAACGCGGGTTCGGTTAAATCTGGTTGAATTTGATTGGATTAACCTAATGACAATTGACTTAACTATAATTAATGAGTGATAAACGAGCGTAATTTCCTAGACTCTGAAGTTTCTGTGACGGCTTGCCCCTTCGATGGATCCCATACTGGAATAGAGGTGAAGCCTTGGGATCTGCTGTTCGGCAACCAGCGGGAAGTCAGGTTACATAATATAACACGTACTGAGCATAACACTATCACACACATATACTTACACCTGAATCTTCCTAGGTTTTACCCTACGTCGACGAAATAGTTAAGTCTTGTTTGGTTCCTTTTTTAACCGCTATTGTCTCATATTCCACAAGCCATTTAGGCCGACCTCCTGTTACTCGTCGAGTTGAACCCCTGGTGGGCCCGGGTTCTACGACCTTTGCCCGGGTAACTAGAGGCCGTAACAATAGCAGAGTAAAAAAATTAGAGATTGTGGTGTTTGAAATTTGTCATCTATGAGAGTGAATTTTATCTGTGTACTCTGTAACAAATAACTATATAGAAAAAAAATGTGAAAATGACATTTCGCCATTTTTGTTTGCGTACTGGTTAGGAACTCGATCAAAAATTTGATCATTTTTCTGTTTTTACTCAAAAATTTGAAAATACTATTCGCCATTTTTATTTGTGTACTGGTTAGGAACTCGATCAAAAATTTGATAATTTCTCCATTTTTATACGTTATTTCTAACGTTATTTTACATCAAATTAAATGTGGAGATATTTTCTTTAGGAAATATGTATCATTACGACGATTCAAAAACGTTTACATATAATAATTTACCTCGAAATTCACTATACGCGATTATCGTTTATTGATTATATGTTGTTTAAAAAGAATTCTTATCAGTTTTTTTTTTGTGTTAAATGGATGCTAAATATAAAAGAATGCTTCAGTATTGATAGCAATTTATGAACGAAATATCTGTTGAGATGTGTCTAGAAATTATTAATACTTATTTTTATTTATTTATTAAAATAATAAATAAATAAAAATAAGTATACATTTATCTATATTGAGTACTAGTTATTCCCCGCGATCTCGCCCGCGTGGAATATGGATTTCATGGGTTTTAATTTTTTTGCGCGGAACCCTAATTCTTTTTCTAAAACAAAAGTAGTTCAAGTTATTCCTTATGTCATCAGCTATCTGCCAGTGAAAGTCCCATCAAAATAGATCCAGCTGTTTCGGAGATTAGCTGGAACAAACAGACAGACAGACAGACAGACCGACAGACAGATAAAAAATAAAAATTTTTTTTACTAGTACTTTCATACGCATTTAATAAAAAGCTGTTATTTTAACATTACAAACAGACACTTCAATTTTATTTATTTGTAGATATAGATATAAGATAATATTCATATTGGTGTCATTTTAAAGGGAATATCATGTACTATTATAATAATACAATAATTGATAGGACTATGACACCACTAAGGGAAGTGAAATTTTGATATAGGTAAATTCATGTCTTTATCTTGAATTTGATTGCTCAAAAACACGATAGTATAATTTTGACTCGATCATAATTATTTGCGAAAACACCTCTAAAAAAACCACTATAGTTGAAATTACAACGAAATTACTTAATCTATATGCTTCTAAATCACTCAAATATATTCATAACATTAATATTCATAATTTACTTGCTCATTATTTTGATTACTCAAATCAATAATTTTTACAAAAAATATTTTAAAGTTTCTGAGAATTTCTAAGCGCTTTTAATCGTCGCGGGCGCTACGCTATTTTAGACCTTATGAGGGCGTTTTTTCAAGTTTTTATAGAAATTATGCATTCGCTCGGATCAGTCCCGCGATAGCCCTTTCGAGGTGTCGTCTTAACTCAATTCCTTTGTATGGTGCGACGTTGCCACTCTTATTAGTTATTCCGCTTCGTAATATTTTATTTATAGGTGATATTTTGTTTATGTAGGTATTCGATAGATTCCTATAGTCTATTTTTTTCGCAAGAGACAAAAATAACAGATCTTTATTAGATTGGTTTAGCCCGAATAATACAGTTTTTATGATTCTGGTTCAGATTAGATTTATTTTTAGTCACTTAAGTTTCATATATTGTTCAAAATAATTAAATAAATCCACAGAATCTGCAGTTACGAAAAAAAGCAATATCATTTTAGTCTCCGGCGAAAAAAAATATATATAATGATTAATTTACCAACTAGTTATTCGTTTACTAAATACGAAAAACTATCTAGGATTCCCCAGCCGTGATACATTACAGATTGACTATATTATCATTTATTTTACTATTGTAAATAAGTACTAACTGTAGATATTGACAGGTTTAATAGAAGTTCATTTTCTTATATTGTGACTAATAACCTAATATGACCTTGGGAAGAAACTCATTTTAATATAAGGTTTTACTGCAATGACTGCCAATGGGTTGTTAATTTCTACAATAGACCATAGCGTTTTGTTGCTGACATGAATAACTCCGAAAATATGATTTATTTACTTGATCGTGTTGAGTTTTTGTGCTCTCACTGCGATTTTACTTTTTATGATCACTATCTTAAGGAAGAGTGCGAACTATTTACCTAATCTGTACAAAATTACTCTATACTTAACTAGATTCATTTTTGTGAAAGGCTATTTTTGTTAAATTAAGATATTATGTTTGGTTTTGCAGTTATTTGAATTACGTCGTATGACGTCAGATTATCGGTAAAGTTTAATAAGTAATATATGCTTCAATATTATTTAATTTAACGATTTCATCATTTTTTTACAGAAAAAGACGATTGTGCAGTAATGAAGAGAATATCGTGCAATGTAGCGCTGTTGAAAATATAGAAAATGTAACGCTACAAGAAAATCGATTTCACAGCCAACAACTTCATATTTATGAACAGCGTAATGAATGCATTACTCCCGAAGTTATTCTACACAGAAACACAGGAATTCCTGGCAATGGTAATTGTCTATTCCACTCGCTCATAAGTGTTTTGCAACTTCAAATTGAGAGTTGTGACTTGAGAAATCAGTTACGCGATTCACCCTATTTAAACTCCTGCCACAATCCGCAAGAAGCATATAACATTCTATCAAGCAGTAATGATTACGGAGATTTGGATTGTTTGTAGTTATTCTCAAAAATGTACAATCAAAATATTTGTGTACATTATTGTTTTTACAACATAACTACAACGAATGAAGACACTATCTTTTGTCATTTTAAAGCGAATGATGCACAAAACTGGATTCATCTTCATCTTCGTGAACAACATTTCACACCTTTTTATGAAGTATCAGATTTATTGGAGACAGTACAAGACGCTACCCAAAATGAAGCCCATGTTGATGCCAATATTGAACTATTGCGTGATAATTATGATGAAGATCCTACCGAAGATAACCATAACAATCATGAAAATGAAATTGAGATTGATAGAGAAGATCGAATTGGTGAAAATACTATGGATTTTATTGATGATGGTACTATTCCAGTTTATACAAATTATCGTAAACACAGTACAAGTCATATTGATTTTTATAAAGAATTTACGAGTAATTCATTCGGTCATTCTTGTATTATTTGCGACAGACTATGGTGGAAAGGAGACTTGAAAAAGTCGACCAGTAAACATGAAAGTATTTTGAAAACAATACTGCAGGTAATTTTATTTTTTTTTTAATTATTCACTTTATATTTTTCTTTCTATATCTTGATAATACGAATTTGATTTTTTTTAGAATTACATACCTGGTGAAATTGTTCAAGTCTGCTCTACGTGTTATACATCTTTGGGAAAAGAAAAAATTCCTCTCATGTCAACCTACAATGGTTTTGCATATCCGAAAATTCCATCACATTTACCAACGTTAAACCTTATCGAGCAACGGTTGATTTCCCCGAGAATACCGTTCATGCAGATTCGTAGACTGAGACACGTTAATGGTCAGTACGGTATTTATGGCCAGATAATTAATGTACCTGTTGAAGTTAATACAATGGTGAAACAATTGCCAAGAAACATTGAAGATGACCATTGCTTTTATGTGCATTTGAAAAAGAAGTTGATTCACAAAACTAGTTATGTCCACGGGCTTATAAATAAGAGCCATATTAAAGAGTGGTTGTCGTATTTAGTATCTACGCCTCTTTATATTTATCATGACATTAAAATCGATGAATCTTTTTTTCCGGCAATGAACGTACTTCGCAATTGAATATGGATGAAATAAGTGAACATGTGCAAATTGAAGACAATTTAGTTGCGCAGCAACAAAACTCTTTTGTGGAATGATGATTATTTTTTGAGTATAGCACCCGGTGAATATAACAGGCCAATCAGTATTTTAATGGATGAACATGCGGAACAACTATCTTTTCCGACAATCTACGGCGGTCAGTTTCGAACATACAGAGATGGTGATATTGTTACTCCATTCATGCAAGCTACCAGCAAACTTCGGCGTACTGATAGGCGTGCTAAAATCATGAGGTTGAGAGTTAGTAAATGTGTCAACGTTGCGTTTAAGCATGTTGGACAAGGTACTTCAATTACGAAAGAGACCATTCAATCTGAAGAATATATAAATAATTGTTTAGAAACAAATCTCGCATTTCTTCGCTGCATACCAAATTCCGCTTGGTTTTGATGAGATTGCAAAACAGATGTTTTTGCAATGATTAGGC
This sequence comes from Parnassius apollo, assembly GCA_907164705.1. NCBI lineage: Eukaryota > Metazoa > Arthropoda > Insecta > Lepidoptera > Papilionidae > Parnassius > Parnassius apollo. Next base: position 54,628 of record CAJQZP010000067.1, read on the forward strand.
AATAAGGGCCACCAACTGCTTTTATGACTCTCAGCGCCAATGAAACTGGCTGGGAAAATATGTTGAAATTATTGTACAAATTGAAAAACGAGGGAACGGAACTTTCAGATGAGTTTTAGCAGAAATGAGTTATGTGCATAAAGCTCAACTTGTGAATGAAGATGCCGTAACTTGTGCTATCTATTTTAATAAAATGCTAAATTGTCTGTTAAAAATTTTGCAATCAAAGAAAAGAAGTCCATTCAAAAAATATAGAGTAATACATTATTTCAAAAGAAAAGAATTTCAACATCGTGGTAGCCCACATGCTCATATTCTTCTTCGGTTGGACAATGTTCCTGAAGATTTATTAAGTAATGATCCCGAAGTAATTAAATTAATCGACGAATTAGTATTCTAAAGTGTCAGCGTCAGAGGCGTCTGGAAATATAAAACTAGTAACACACAAACACACATTCACGTGTTATAAAAAAATGGATCCTAATAAAAAACAAGAATGTCGATTTGGTGCACCATTTATGCCTACAAAAAAAACTATTAATTTGATACCTATGAAAAACACTGATCCCGATTACTCAGAAGCACTTTTCAAAGAATATAAGGAACGATTTAAATTTATAAAAAATAATCTCGAAAATATTGACTATACGGATTTTGATGAATTTTACTCGCATAATGGTATTATTTCTGATGATCATTACTACAATATTATTCGTGCTGGTATCAGTAGACCAAAATTATTCTATAAAAGGACACCAGCAGAAAAATGGCACAACACTTTCAATCCATTCGTATTACATCATTTGAAATCCAACATGGATTTTCAGATTATACTAGATGAATATGCTTGTGCAACATATGTTGTTGAATATGTCAATAAGCATAATAGAGGGATTAGTAATTTGCAAAGACAAATAATTGATATAATGGACGAGCATCCAGAATTCGACATTGTCGATATCACGAAAAAAATGAGTATTGACATACTTCAGTCTTTTAAAATGCCGGCACAAGAAGCTGCTTGGTATTTATTAAGAGAACCTATGGCTAAGTCATCGGTGGTGTCAGTCTACATTCCAACGGTATTTCCTACTGAACGCGCAAGAATTAGAAAATCTATGAAGGAGCTTGAAGCTTTAGATGATGATTGTACGAACATTTGGAAAGAGAATTGGCTTGATAAATATGAGAAAAGACCTGAAGAACTCCGCGATGTTACGTTAGCACAATTTGTTGCAAAATATTACCTAAATACAAAGGGGACTTACACTAAAAGAGATACTGCAAGAATAATAAGATACAGGAACTACGATATGGCTGACAATTACAACGATTATAGGCGTGAGATGGTTCTGTTGCATGTTCCTTTTCAAAGTGAAGAAAATGATATTATTGCTGAAAATAAGTTCATTCAAATATACGAGGACAACAAAGATACGATATTAGAACGTAGGAAAGAATTTGAATCAAATTTGGACATAGAGAAAACTTTAGAAATTTGTAGACAGTTGTGCCGAGAAAACGATGAAGAACAAGAAGACGAAGAATTATTAAGAGCGGTTGATATATTGCATGTAAGAGATCCTTATGACTTATTGCTACGTGATCCAAACTCAACTGCTAATGTTGATTTACAAAATGCATCTCTGCATAAACTTGGCGCTGTAGCTAAAAAAAGAGAAAATTTAATGGATTATCAACAATTCTATAATTTAATGCGGATGGCCAATGATCAACAAAGAGATATTCTTATGACTATAATTCATCATTTACAAACTTCAATTCAAGAACCATTTCAAATTTTTGTTACGGGACCAGCAGGTACGGGAAAATCATTCGTTATCAAACTGATTATAGAAATTTACAATAGGTTCACTATGATGGTTACTGCAATGCCTATATTACATGTGCTTCAACCGGCAAAGCTGCCGTGGCTATTGACGGTACAACTGTTCATACAGCGCTCAAAATTTCTCTTTCAAAACTTTTGCCTCTGTCATCAGAAACGATGCAATTGTATAGATCTCTCTTCAGATATGTCAGAGTACTGATCATTGATGAAATTAGCATGGTTAGTGCAGAACTTCTACATAAAATTGATAATCGTCTAAAACAAATAACAGGCAAAAACACAGATTTCGGAAGTATAGATGTTATTTTGATCGGAGATTTACGGCAATTGCCACCAGTAAGATCGACACCAATTTACAAGACAATCAGAACGAGCATGATTGGACCGCATTTATGGAGAAAATTAAAATTTTATCAACTCACCACAGTAATGAGACAAGCTAATGTTGCATTTTCACAAGTTTTGACAAAAATAGGTAATGGAGATGTACTAGATGAGCATGAGTTTCAACTTATTGAATCGAGATTTTTCAAAAAAGAGGATGTTGCTACATTATGTCCTGATGGAGTTCGTTTATTTTTTAAAAATGAAGATGTTGCCGCCTATAACAATTTGATTTTGAGCCAATGTGGAACCCTAAACAAAACCAAGGCCCCCCCACGACAACCACCCCCCCCCCTTTTTTTAAAGGAAAAAAAAAAAAGTTCTTTCAACGTCCGTAGACGTCATTATTGGCGCTAAAAGTGCTGAGCAAGAAGCTAATTTTAGACTTAAATTACATAAAAAATCTGTTATTGACACTGGAGGACTGCCTTATCACATTACTTTTGTCGTTGGCAAGCATTATGTTATTACAACTAACATCGACGTTACTGATGGTTTGTGCAATGGTGCTGTTGGGAAATTGGTACATCTAGAATTTGATGAAAGTAACACATTAATAAGAGTTTGGCTGGAATTTTGTGGTTCAGATAAAGTGGGTAGGAAAAAAAGGCAAAAAGCAGCCGCTCTAGCAGTGCAAAACAGAGTTGGCAATCTCGCTGTATCATTGAATTACGAACAGCAAATATTTCATTAACATCGGATAGAAAATGTATAGCCAAACGCAAACATTTTCCATTAACTTCAGCTCTTGCTTTAACTATACATAAGTCGCAAGGTGGAACTTTTGACGAAATGGTATATGAGTATAGTAAAGCACATTCTCAGGAACTCGTTTATGTTGCGCTCTCTCGGGTGACTAATATTGAAAAATTGTATATCACGACAAAAAACGATAATTATACATTCAAGTTTTATCATAATCGAAAGCAAGCTGCATCGACTGCATCTTTGTTGCAAGAATTCAAAAGACTGTCTTTAAATAGTGTTCAGACGGTAGCTCAAAGTGTATTAGATTTCATTAGTAATGGAAATGGCATTTCAATAATGACTTTCAACTGCCAAAGTCTAAATAGTCATAAATACGATTTACAAGATTCAGTTACGAGACAAACAAATGTGTTACTTCTTACCGAAACTTGCATGACGCATGATAATCCGATTGAAATACCTAATTTTAATTGTATTGTTCAGTTCAAACGAGATACTGTTCCAAAAGGTGGGGTAGCTATTTACCAAAATAAAAATAATATTACTAATATTATGACTCCGAATATTGAAATAAATATTGCACACGTTAGCGATGTTAATGTTAGGCGCTCAGTAGTTGGAGATATTTGTGCGTGCCTATGCAAACTTATAAATGGCCTACAAATAGTTATGGTTGCAATTTACATTTCTCCGAATCCAAAATTGGACGAGGTAGAGCATTTGCGCCCCTTTCTTATTCATCGCACTTTACTGGAGTACACTGAAGAAGGGTCGAAAATACTTGGTACAAATGGTAATAAAATTCCACTTATCTTGGCTGGCGATTTCAACATTAACTTCGCTGATAGAAAATCAGAGCGGTTGACAACTTTTCTATCAAAAATATTGAATTTGAAAATGAATAATAATCCACAAGAGTCCACAACAAAATATGGGACCACCATTGACGCGGTATTTTCTAGGTATTTAGAGGATATTAAGTCGCAAACTTAATCGATAACTAAATAGAAACATTTCAGTTATCACAAACCTATAGTGTCAATGATAAATATTCCTGAATAACCAACAGCTACTGTAACAGTCTTATTCATAAAAATCCACTAAAATGGCGTTATAACAGTGATTAGTTAAAATGCTCAATAGTACTATTAAACCTATTATAAAATTCTCTATTCATAAACGTTCAATAAACCTGTGTTTTCGTTAAATCGATTCAAGAAATTGATTTGTTTTATATTCATATATAACTCAATAAAAATAATGGAAAACGTTACACATGTAAAAAGCGGCAAAGAAGTGAAAATTGGCTGGAGGAAGATAAGATTAGTTTGTGACTAAAGTAATTTTCTCATAGGTGATTAGTGCACAAATGTTAGTTAACTGTGTTGTTATAATAATATCTTTTTTCTTTCCATAGCATTTATTGATGGATTTGGTAAGGGAGCGTGTATCAGTAATTGAAAATAAAAATACTGATACAAATACAAACTCAAAAAAGCTAGCAGCATGGGCAGATTTATTATGCAGGTACATATTTTTGTCTATCAATTTGTGAAGTGTTTGAAGATGAGTCTTCAACGCAATGATATTCTATATACGATCAGTTACATTATTATGCAACAGAAGCATGTCACTTCGTCTCTTGCTGGTCTAATGCATATAAGCTTTTAAAGTCATAACAGTGGGCACAAAAACTCAACACGATCAAGTAAATAAATTATATTTTCGGAGTTATTCATGTCAGCAACAATACGCCACGGTCTATTGTAGAAATTAACAACCCATTGGCAGTCATTGCAGTAAAACCTTATATTAAAATGAGTTGCTTCCCAAGGTCATATTAGGTTATAAGTCACAATATAAGAAAATGAACTTCTATTAAACCTGTCAATATCTACAATTAGTACTTATTTACAATAGTAAAATAAATGATAATATAGTCAATCTGTAATGTATCACGGCTGGGGAATCCTAGATATTTTAAGCTATTGCATAGCTTCTATCGCGGGCCTTGAGCGCGGGGACCGAATCCAGAAATTCCGTAACGAAAAAAACCTCACGCTCCCCACTCCGACGGGCACGGAGGTGTGGCGTTGAAAGCCGTGCATCGTCTAACGTCGTTTCAGTTCGGCAGACTTCGGCATTCGGCAGACTTCGGCACAGTGTTTGTGTGCGTGCGACTAGTCATATGCGTGTACACTAGCTGCTAACTGAATGATAAAAATTCCTGAATAAGCTACATGTATTGTAAGATATTAAAAATATTTTAAACAATATTAACTTCTCATTTATACAATAAGAGAAAAAAAATTGTTTTCTTATCGGTCACCACGCTCAAAAAGTGTAACTTGATTTAATATCAAAGACTTAACTGCATAAATAAAATAAATAATTAATTATAATTGCATAAGTTGATAAAAAATGCTATGCAATAGCTTTACCGCGGCAGTCCCCGAGTGCCACACGTCTTTTTTATTTATATAGATTTACCATTATTTATATAGATTTACCACTTGCTTAACCAAAACCCATCAACTATATTCAACAAAGCTTTATTTCCATGAATGAAAATATTTTGAAATTATGACGTTAAGGCCGAATCTTATAATGTAAAAGAAACAACTACCTCCAACTTCCTGACTCTGGGCTGCTGATCTGAGAATTTCTTGACAGAAATCCCAATATAGTGCATTGGGGTAAGATCGGTGATGGGGTAAGATCGTAAAATTCAAATTTCCGGTGAATAATGCTATATTTTTGAAAGCTAGCTATATGGTACAAGATGAAATTTTATTCTACCCCCGACCCCAAGTTCCAGCCAGTCGCTCCGAAAAGTAGGGCGTGTGCTGCGCAGTATTTTATAAAACAAGGTAATTTTTGTATTTTTTTTGTCCGTCCGATCTTTACCTATCACTTTTATTTGCGATTTTTAGCGACATCCGGCATATAAAAAATTATGCCCTGTTTTCGCACACGTTTTAAGCAGAAACTGATGAGTTTTGAAAAGTAAAAGCTTCTTATAGCTAAATTACGTGTAACCATTAATGATTTGAGACATGTTTCAGAAATTTGACATATATATATATATATATATATATGGATATCGAGAAAATAATGTTTTTGCCCGACTCTTTTAACTAGTCGAAAATCGTCCGGTATTACCCCAACGCACCTTAATTGATTTTGGTTGGACCCGGGATACGACCTCGGGACCTCATAAGCAGCAATCGCGGTCACAACTTCTGGACCAACGAGGCAGTCGCGGTGTTATTTAGCACTATCCTAAGTGTTGCCTGTCCGATTTATATACCAAACGCCTTTTCGAACCCTCTGCATAAGGGCTTTAAGCTAAAGCTTAGCCTACAGTCTCAGTAGGTGTTTATATGCAACGAAATGCAATGAAATAAGTCGAAATACAATAAAATATATTTGCAGAAATGTAACACGTATTCCATAATATAATACATATAACAACATAACAATGAGGTGATGTGATTGGAGCATCGCCAGCTTATAAAAATGTTGCTTTAAGAGATCCAAAAATGGCCTTCATTTTCGACCTTCAGGAATTTGGAAACGTTTCCTGAAAGCATCAAAATGATTAATAGTTTGGAATTAGCGATGGAAACAGTATCCGTAGATATCCGTGAAGCCTTCGAGAACAGCTGTCTCGTCAAAACTAAGACCTCGACACGTAAAGTTCCCTGGTGGAACTCTAAGCTAAAGAAGCTTAGGAAAAAGATCAGGAAACAATTAAATAGGGCTAAAAAAACCAAAGAGTGGGATATTTATAGTGCAACTCTAACCGAATATAAAAAAGAAATTAGGAAAGCTAAGAGAGCATTGTGGAGGAAACTATGTGAGGAAGTTAAGTCTTTACCTGGCAATGTAATACTACACAAATGCTATCGAAAACTAAACCTAATCAAATCGGGCTTCTCAAAAAGCCTGACGGTAACCTCCCTATTAATGAAATAGAAACATTGGAGTTACTAGCGTTAATGAACTTCTCAGGGTCACATAAGACTTTTACCTTGAATTCTTTCAGAACCCTGCGAATGCATCATAATGAAGACTGGTGTAGGGTTGCAAAGATAATAAGGTCAAACCTATTGCAGTGGGCTGTTGACTCCTTTAAACCATATACCAAGCGGAGAGGATGGAATAATTCTCATCTAACTACTGAAGGGTGTCGATATCCTTCTTCCCTGTCTGATGAAAATCTTCAGAGCAAGATTTGTATCTATTCCAGAACGATGGACAATTGTCAAAGTTTTATTTATATCTGAGGATCGTAGAAAGGACTACGCTTTACCAAATTTCTTTTGACCAATAAACCTATCTTAATGTTTTTTTTTTTTCAATGTCTTACCTTGGAAAAGGTTATGGAAAGATAAATTAGGAATATAGCTCTAGCTACGAGGCCCATACACTACAACCAGCATGCTTACCGCAGAGGCAAATCTACGGAAACAGCTTCACAGCAAACAGATCAGTGTTATTGACAGGGTCGAAAAAGTACAGGAGGATAAACGAATAGCTCTTTTTGCCTTTTTAGATATTGAGAGCGCCATCGATAGTGGCAAGGCGACGTTTTGAATAGGAACTTCGTCTATTTTACAATGCGAGATGCAAAAAACCAGAGTGGACGCGGCAGAGAATAAGTGAAGTAATAAGTTACATAGAAGAGTATGAAGCAGCGCCTCGGCTTAACGTAAAGAGAAATCCTAACCATAATTTTTATGCAAACCATTATGAGGTAATGCAGGTAGGAGGAGAAAAGTATTTAGCTTTGAAACGAAAATCGACTACTGATCCTGTTATAAAAATTTTGCCCTCCGAAGAATATTACAATGCTTTGTCCGAAATTCATAAAAACACAGGACATGGTGGTCGTGACAAAATGTTACATACTTTGAAATCTCAATATTTTATACTTACGCCGGTGGTTATCAGTTTCGTTAAACAGTGTGTAACGTGCCAAAATAAGAAGGCGTTTCCAAAGAAAGGTATTGCAGTCCGACCTATAATTTCGAACTCATTTAACAATCGAGAGCAAGTAGATTTAATAGACCTACAGTCATCTCCAGAAAGAGAATATAAATGGATACTTCATTACCAAGACCACACAACAAAGTTTTCGTTTCTTCGACCTTTAACCTCCAAGCGCGCCGCAGAGGTCGCATTGGAATTATTGAATTTTTTTTTTGGATATTGGATGCCCTAAGATACTTCAGAATGATAACGGCCGAGAATTCACAGAGTCAATTATAAAGGAATTGATTTAAATGTGGCCATGTTGTAAAATAATTAACGGAAGACCTAGACATCCAGTGAGTCAAGGATCTGTGGAGCGAGAGGACCAAGATGTGGAGAACATGTTACAGGCTTGGCTACAAGATAATAATTCTACTAATTCGTCGATTGGAATACGCTTTGTACAGTACCAAAAAAACTGCTCTTTTCATCGAACTATAAAAAAGAACACCATACAAAGCTCTTTTTGGGGTGGATCCCCAAATTGGTTTGTTATCACAAGTGCCTGCTGATTTGCTTAGTAAACTAAGAACTAAAGAAGATCTTAGAAAGATATTAAATCAACAACAATCTTGTTCATCGGCAACACCTGCACATAATGACGAATTACCTGTTGACTATGTTAACTTGCAGCAATCATTCTGTTCATGGGCGTCACAACCGTCATCTTCATCAGCAGCACCAGAGCCTATTGAAACCTGCGACCGTGACTTACCTATCGCGTCTGTTAACTTGCAACAACCGTCATCTTCATCAGCAGCGCCAGCGCCTATTGAAACCTGAGACCGTGACCTGCCTGTCGCGTCTGTTAACTTGCAACAACCGTCGTCTTCATCAGCAGCACCAGAGCCTATTGAAACCTGCGACCGTGACTTGCCTGTCGCGTCTGTTAACTTGCAACAATCAGCATCGGAAGTGCCAGCAGAACAAATTTTACTTTTATGTGTAGTTTGTGGCAAAGAATGTACAGGAGCACATTCATGCTACTCGTATGCACGAAATGTTCACGAGATTTGTGGAATAACGTCATGTGATGAAGGTTACGGATCGCAGCTATTATGCTTTTTATGATACAGCGAAAAAAACATTCAAGACCAAAGAGACAAAGCTGCCGAAAACTTAAGAAAAGCCACACAAAAATGAAACCCCACTTATCACAGAAATTTCCTGACATTGACGTGGGACTTTCAGTTCTTATAGAGATACCAAAGATAGATCGTGGACCATTGGATCAAAAAAAATGTATTAGGGAAATTTGGATCAAAAAAAATTTTTTTCCAACAACCGCCATCTTCATCAGCAGCGCCTATTGAAACCTGCGACCGTGACTTGCCTGTCGAGTCTGTTAACTTGCAACAATCAGCATCGGAAGTGCCAGTAGAACAAAGGAGACAATCAATTTTTGTATGGAGAATGGGCCCACCACAAATTTTCGCGTCACGCAATGAAATGGATGTCGATTTATTCCTTATAATTTATAGTTTACAAAAGTAATATTAGTTTTACCACATCTAGACGGAAAATCGAGAAATTGACAATTAAAATATGAATTTTAAAATAACCTTTAAATAAACTAAAAGCTATTTATAGTGGTTTTTACCGGTATTTTAAGTTAAAATAGTGCACTGTTGAATAATAGTTCATATAAAACCAAGTTGTAGGTACATTCAGCATTTTCAGGTACTTCAATATTTTTAGTAGTTACGGCAAAATATAGTGCCTGTCTGTGTACAAATGTGGTATGGATACAATTTTTTACATATATTGATTGTGAGTGTACTTCCCAATTACCGTTAAAATAATATGAATAAATTCAAGATGACTAAGGTATAATATATCCATTTATATTTACAATATTACCAACACACGTTATATAGTAAGAAAGATGTTTTAAACTGACTGTGTAAAAAACAAGTTATAATGCAACCGTATTTATAGATGGTAAATCATCATTTCCAACATAGTCTATATAATTCAGACATATAATTCAGATCTATTTATGCAGACAGACAGACAGGCCCGGTGTCAAGACTTTTTTTTAATATGCTTTGGTTGATTATTAAATACCTAATTATACATCTTAAAATGACTGGGTTCTAAAATACCAAAATGACTAGGTAATATCATGCTTATCTGTTATTACACACTGATAAATTGTGAGGAAGTAAGATGTTTTGAACAGTTTGTGCCAGGATAACAAACACACAGGTATAGTTTAATTGTATTTATTATTAGCGATCCGCCCCGACTTCGCACAAGTGATTTCTGGATTTCGACAACAGCGCCACCTACCGAGTCCATATGTGAATATGAATCATATAGAGACCCGTTCAAACACACATAAACATATCATCAAAATCGCTTGGATGGTTTCTAACGGACATAGGTAGAAACATTTTTCGTGTTTTCATATCAAAAGATCATATTAAAAGATTTTTTTCAAAATAACTTGATGGTAACATTTCTATTTATGATACGATATTGATATGTAATAAGTCCCAAAGATCATGTATAATCACTGCATTAATTATGGTTAAAATCGTCAGTGTTTTATGAGTCCTCTTTTAAAAATAACACAGCAGACAGGTGCAGTGCCGGCCCTTTGTTCATTAAAGTATTCATCTATTAGCAAGTATAAATCCCATACATCATTAAAATATAATGTCTCGCCCGTTTACGATATTATTAGAAATCAGAAGGATATTGTCAATTAAAAGAGATAAAAAAGGGTGCCAAAGCAATAAATTCAACTTTGCTCGGCGTTTATTTATAAATTACACATATAACATAATATATAACAGATAATAAAGCACACAGTAAAATAGAAATAGTTCAAATAAGCAACAAAAATTACAATTTTTAGTCATCATTATTCATCATCATTACAACAGTCCACTGCCGAACATATGGCTCCTAAATTAAAGATATAATGTAAAATATTACAGAGGCCTTCCGTGAATTGCCATCACGTTCCGTCCCGTATGGTGTCGTTAAAGTCGACAGAATAAAATAAAAATACTAGGAGATGGGGAGCAGCATCTTCCTATAGAATACCACAAAAAACTTTGGTTGCCACAAGTGAAGCAACTATAGCAAAAATGATCATTTATATTACAATATTAATACGCATTAAGATTAATAATCATCATTCATCATTTTCAATATCATTACTTGAAAGTAATATATCATCTAAAAAAAGATGCAGGTGGTTCAACCTCATCTCGATGCCGTGCCCAAGATAGAAACCAGACAACAGACATGACATGTGCACAGCAGCCAACAGTGCGTCTGCCTACCAAACAGTTGCAACAGTACCCAGTAAGAGCAGCCCTAGTGTTAGCAATTGATGGGTTGGTGTCAACTAGTATATAAGTGTAATAAGTTTTTTTACTAGTGTGCCTTGATTGTATCCTACCTCGCAATAGATAACTATTTGGACCAAAATCATGGACAGATTGCAGGTATACCTCGATTTTATATTCTCCAGAAGCCCTGACATGCTCCCCGTAATAACTACGAGCTTGTTTAATTTGATAAATTCCTAGACTAAACAGAATGAGATCCTGGAATGTCAGTTGAGGAAAACTATCCAGCTCTGGAAGATTACCATTAATGCTGGCAAATCGCACTCTCACTCTATTTAAATTGTGCATTTCTACGTAGGAGGCTAAATTATTTGGAGTGTTTAGTTTGGCTTGAGCAATTGCCAATATCTCTACAGCATGAAAATTATTACGAATCAACGTATGAAATCGATTTATTAATGCAGCTGCAATTTTAAAGTATAGCATGAGATGAGTAGATGCAGTATTAAAATATTCCTGACGAAATAATTTGAAGTCCCGTTTAAATCTCCCATTTACAATTTCAATCACCCACCTGCACAAAGTTACACATCTGGACTTGTTGGCAGCAATGGTTGATAATTGTATTTCACCAGCTTGTTTAGATTCAGGCATGTAAGCCTTATAACCACATTGCTGCAAGAATGGAATTGCATCCCTAAAACCTCTATCAAGAATAAATACATCGTTTTCTCTAAAATAGGTTCGCAGTGGACTACTATCGTTGAACAGTCTAAGAATTATAGAAGCATCTGATTCTGTTGCAGGATATGGTCCAAAAACATCAAGGATATAACCATTACAGCACACTATTAAAAATGGCTTAACTAAGTTACGATACTTATGTAAACTATATGTTTGCTTCTGGTATAAGTAATTACTACTTTTTTGCACATAAATGTATGTACCATCACATATTACTATTGCTGGCATAAATTCAGGATCCATATCTGGATTACCAAACAAGCCATTTGGTATTGTCAAGTTATATTGAGCAACTTGTTGAATGCATAAGGTATTTGTCCCTAAATGCAGTTGGATGAATTGCTCTTCAAAGCACTGACTTACAATATTTAAGTGATTGAACACAGTCGATGAAGCTACATTAAATAGAGAAGCTATGCGTTCATTGCTATCACCTGTACGAAGTTTCACTAAGAACATAGCTAGACTTCTTTTAGGTGATTTAACTCTTTCACTGATAGATGGAATTTCAACTAGTAACTGTTCAAATTGGTATTTGGTAAATCCTAACCAATATTTGCATAATATTGAATTATGTTCAATGATATTTAAAATATTATAATTTTGAGTAACACTACTTTTAAGTAAGGAACAAAGGTTGTCTATCTGAGATGCAGTAAAATCTGAACAGTTACTACTCGTGAATAAATTATTCCAATCATTGTGGGGTTCATTTAAATGGTATTCACAAATACGAGCGCACAGTGGCACATAAAATGAGTGATCTATCAGCAATCTCTCTTTAAGTAGTTTAGGTATTAAAAATCTAGATGAATGATTACATGACTTAAAAATACAGTGACGGGAAGTAGAAGCAGCACGCTTATAATTAGCCATAGTAATTGTTGATGCCGCTCTGGAAATGGCAGGGGTTACAGGTGCAGGTATAGGGGGTGGTTGTGGGATGTTACCGATGTCTTCTATATTCATGGATTGTAGCTCAATATCCCTGTTCTCATTTTGTTGTCTCTGTCTCCATACAGCTCTGGAAGCCCTCAGCCAGCAAGGACTGCATACTCGTTCTAAACGATCCACCTGAAAAAAGTTATTTTTTATCAACTAACAAAATGAACTATAGTTTTACAGTGTCTACTCTAAATATTAATAATATTTATTATTGTTCTATTTATTTCAATCTTTCTAACACTAAATAGTTTTAATGTCTTTTAAAATTATAAATATTAGCATGCAATTGTTTCCCCTCATAATATTTTTGTGGCACTACTTATTTAAATAGAAATAAATAATACATCACATATCAGACAAGAAGTAATTATTTTAGAATTATTAACAATATTTCACTAAGCCCAAGTTCTTTAAAGTTTCAGATAACATTGAATGATTAAATTGAAAAACTGTCATTCTTTACGAGTTGGGGTACTTTCAACTAATTATAAATAATTTTGTAAATCTTAACAAAACAGAAAAGATTTGATCTTGATTCTCTAGGGTGAAATATCGATTCACTAGATCGATTTAGTACTATATATCGATATGACATTGACAGATAAAACGTCAAAAACGTGAGAATATTTAATTAATTAGTTGTTTACCAATATTTTCAAAAAATAAATAAAAATACTTCGATGCTGCTCCGGTAGCAAAACTCGCGTGTAGGTGCTTCAGATAAACTCCCTTGACGCCCCCCACAGTAACAGAATCTTCAAATTGAGGCGACCGAATTGTAAACCCAACCCGTTTTATTTATACTAATGTCTTTTAAGGTAAAAAATATTACTTGTATAATAAGTACAAAAGCATACAAATATGGGTGTAAGATAAGGAAGAAGTATCGTTCATCTAATAACTAAAAATAAAAAAATTGGTTATTAATGGCAAATATCCCCCATAAGACAATCTATGTTCAGCAGTAGACTTTTGGTAGACTGTAAATTTAAAGATAACCTGTTAGTGAACTGCCATGTTGAATGAGCATAAATATCAGACCAAATTGTATGCAAGGTGTCTGATTTTACAAACATCAATCTGTGTACCAAAGCGATTGTGGCAAATCCTCTGGGCTGCCTATTTGAGGCAGGGGACCATTTACAGCCTTTTAAAATAAGGTAAGTACCTGGTGTGATGGTATCCACTGCAAAATAATATCTCTTTCTTCAGAGTTAATAGGCACAATCCGTCTACGGTGTGCTCTTAACATTGAAGATCCATATGGAATACAAATATTCCTGTACCCAAATCATCAAACACTTTCTTGCAATATTCTTAGGCAGTTACAACAAACTGCATCAAGTGGGTGTAACTGAAAAAATCAGGAATTAAAAATAAAAGAGTAAATAAATATTAAGTTCAGATAAATGTACATTTTGAGGAGGGAAGCGAAGTTGGCATGAAAGTGAATGTTTGATGTGGAACCCTATATTATTTGAAATACAATACATTTTCAATTAAAAAAAAATTGGAAATCCAAAAGACAAATATCGATTAATATATTATGATTTTACAATATTTACAGTATTTCAGGTATATCATATAGTGATAAATAAACTTTATAATATTAGAGTATTATGGAGTTGTGTAATATTAGTAATATATGGGGGAGGCCTATGTTCGGCAGTGGAGTTTAATTGGCTGTAACGGTAATATTACAGTGGATTGAAATATTTTTCATTGCACAAAATAACTTACTTTTCTATTTACATAATATTTTATCCTTAGAATAAATATTGACACATATATACCTATACTTTTTCGACTTTGATTTCTGATTGACTGACAAAAGATAATTAGACACACATAACATGTGATACATCATACCATGCCACAAAAACTTCTTTTGTGTATATTGTGTGACTTTATTTTATCTATTATTTAAATTAGATTTCACTAATAACATAAAACTTCAATACTTTAACATTTAACACATTAGTAAGACCTGTGTTTATCATTTGTTAAAGGTTAATTCAGTATAAGTTATAGATTTTACAAAATTCTAGGAGGAAAAAATAAACTTTTATATTACTCACATGGACTTTTACTCGTCAGTTTGCATTTTCGAATGTCATTGGCAAATTATATACATAAATGTGATATAGGTATTTAATATTTGACTTACGTGCATGATATAACCCTTAGGTTAAACATTTTTTGCATCAATTAGACATTAACATACTAATCCACTTGTAAGCAGTAAAACTACGTGAATTTTCATTTTTAAACTTTTTACTTTAACACGAACACAGTTTACATCAATTTAAACAAACAAGTTTATGCCATATTATATTTTTACAGTCAATGCCAGTCAATGGAGTCAATGCAAAGAACTATGCCTGTAAGTTGGTAAATAGCAGGAAAGAATGCAGTGTCATCTTGTGTCAAAATATAAAATAATTCAATCAATATAATATATCATTTATCAATTTAATATAACGAAAGATTAAAATTATAGCTATAGAAGGTATGAATTTATTAATAATATGAAGGGATATTTATTATTACTTTTAAAAACTTAAAATAATTAAGTACTTAATCATGTATAGATCGTTATGTGTGCCTGGAGTCTGTGGATCGTTTTCTTTCGTATTATTTCTAAAAAATCGTACCATATCCCATATTATTCAACAAAAATAAAAATATTAAGTAATACATTAATAAAGAAAATATATAATTTTCGTTTCCGCAGTATAGTAATATTGTTGGAATAAAATCGAGAGTAACAAAAATAATATATATTTCTCATAAAAGTTTAAATCTAGATAATATGTAAGTAGATAGATTGTATAGTGCAGTGATTAGCTTTCCATGAGATAATATTATACCTACCTCATGAGAAATCCACACAGATAAAAGTTGGCGCACATCAGCAGTTGTCTCGGCCAGTAATTGTCTTCGCACACTGCGTTGAAACCTGACTCCACAATTGCAACATACACTTCTATTTTCATTGTATGCTGATCTAGCAGATTCCATTTTCTTAAAATCGCATATAAATACAAAAAAACAGTAGCGTAACGAACGTCAATGCCGTTAAGATTAAAGACGTAGGTAATACCCCGCCGCCCCGCCCCGCCGTACCCGGCCGCCGGCCGCTGGGAATTACCGGAAGTCAATGATAAAATAACGTTTTGGTTCACAGTCATTTAGAACTATGTTATAACGTGATATTAGCTAAAATTTTTAGAAATTAAACATAAAGTTCTTAGTGGTATCTTTTTTTAAGTCAGCTTTGTGAAAAAATAGTTTTCTTTTTATACAAGCTGCAAAATGACTAATTAGGTACACGCATTTTACCCATATTACACTAATCAGAACACGAATATCAAAACAACTAATTTTTTTTCGTATTTCTTGATTCCGTTTACATTTTCGAAAAATCTGTAGGCCATTTACTATTATAATTTGGTGTCTTTTTTTTGATGTAATACCATTAGTGGACGTTAATATTTTTAGTGGGCCCAAAAATGATTGTCCCCTTTTACTTTTATGTGTAGTTTGCGGCAAAGAATGTACAGGAGCACATTCATGCTACTCGTATGCACGAAATGTTCACGTAATTTGTGGAATAACGTCATGTGATAAAGGTTACGGATCGCAGCTATTATGCTTTTTATGATACAGCGAAAAAAACATTCAAGACCAAAGAGACAAAGCTGCCGAAAACTTAAGAAAAGCCACACAAAAAAATGAAACCCCACTTATCACAGAAATTTCCTGACATTGACGTGGGACTTTCAGTTCTTATAGAGATACCAAAGATAGATCGTGGACCATTGGATCAAAAAAAATGTATTAGGGAAATTTGGATCAAAAAAAAATTTTTTTCCAACAACCGCCATCTTCATCAGCAGCGCCTATTGAAACCTGCGACCGTGACTTGCCTGTCGAGTCTGTTAACTTGCAACAATCAGCATCGGAAGTGCCAGTAGAACAAATTTTACTTTTATGTGTAGTTTGCGGCAAAGAATGTACAGGAGCACATTCATGCTACTCGTATGCACGAAATGTTCACGTAATTTGTGGAATAACGTCATGTGATAAAGGTTACGGATCGCAGCTATTATGCTTTTTATGATACAGCGAAAAAAACATTCAAGACCAAAGAGACAAAGCTGCCGAAAACTTAAGAAAAGCCGCACAAAAAATGAAACCCCACTCATCACAGAAATTTCCTGATATTGACGTGGGACCTTCAGTTCTTATAGAGATACCAAAGATAGATCGTGGACCATTGGATCAAAAAAAATGTATTAGGGAAAGTTTTAGAAAAGCAAAATGAAAGTCATAAAATTGGAACTTCAGTTGGTATCCTGAAGATTGGTTACCCAGAAATGCAATACAGCTTTCAAACATTATTTTGAATGATCCTATACCAAATGAAAACTTGTCTCTGAGAGAAATATTCCAAAAATTGTCGCGCTTTGTTGGCCAAGGTTATTTAAAATGTTCCTGTAAAAAATCGAATATACAGTGTTCTACTAAAAGATGTGCCTGTAAGAAGCATTCAGATGTTATGTAATTTTAGATGTTATGATTCCTCTTCTTGTCTGAACAAAAATTAAAAAAATACTTTTAAAGAAACCAAGATCTCAACTTGTTGATAAGAAATAAAGATATCTCAAAACTGTTTGGCTTTAAAAGATTTTTAATATTTGATTAGTTTTAATTGTATTGTTAATGTTTAAATTCAACAAAATATGATCGTTTTAATTATAATTACTTTAATACGTGTTAATGTCACAAAGTATCGTAACTAACTGCAGGATACATAAAGTTGATTTTATTGTTGTTTTATTGTTAAGTTGATTAATAAAGATAAAAGCAATAAAATTTTGTTTTAAGTTTTATTTAAGTAATGGGTCTGTCTCAAAAAAGTGGCACACTTTTGAATTTTTTTCAATTTTTCAAAAATGTTTGTGAATAAATAAACTTTAATATATTACAATATGATATAATATGACATTTTTAAGACAAACCCTAATATATTTATAACACTGAACTTAATCTAGTAATATAAATATATGACGAAACTTCGACGGTTTTATAACTACATATATTCCTAGTGAGTTAGTTAGTAAAGAATCGCTTTCGTATATCTATGTTACGGTATATAATTATATCCCTAGGGATATAGCTATATTACGGCTTTATCTATCTTACTGCGACATATATAAACTCTAACAATCAAGCGGCACTGCTAGCGCTGAGGGCAATCTTGTTCAAGTTGAAGCTAGTTGGAGACTGCGTGAACCATCTAAACGCCCTGGGATGTAACAACAGGGTCGTCTTAAGATGGGTTTCGAGTCTGGTATTTTAGGCAATGAATTTGCTGACAAACTCGTACGAGAGGACCCATAGATAACGCAATTTGGGCCTGAGTCAATTTATGGTATCTCAAAAAACCTAGCCCGATTTATCCTTGAAACTGTTTTTCACAGTAAATCACTTAAGATCTGGCCTATCACACTAGGCTATAAAAATTTAGAAACCTTAATCCAGGTTTTTATCGTAACTTCACTTTAGAAGTCCTAGAATTAAGTCAAAAAAATTACCTACTGGCAAGAGCCGTGACTGGACACTGTTGTCTTAAAAAGCACATGTTCATACTGGGATGAAGCAACTGAAGGATGAGCGTTATCGGAAGAAACGCCTATGCATATCTTAACTGATTGCAGACTGTTAATGCTCAGAGGAAACACTCTTCTAGGAAACCACATACTCCGCCCAGAAGAAGTAAAATCGCTCACAGCTAAGCAACTCCTTTTATTCATTAATGACTTAGGGCAGTGAATTATAGCGATGCAGCAGCAATCACATTAGATCTTTTAGGTCGCAGTGATACTGATCTCACTCTCTAGACCTACATAGATGCTCGCACATAAAAAACATGAACTAAATCATAAAATTGCAACGATCGCACTGATGGGTTTCACACTTGCTATATACTTCCCTGATGTGAAAACATCTTTATCCTCTTTTTAATTCAATGGTAATATGACATGATTCTAATTTTTATTTTGAAAAATTCAGGATTACAATAAAAAAATAAAAAATAAAATTAACAAACAGCGGCATCTTAACGGCTCCGTGGCGCAGTGGCTTAGCTTAAAGAGTTGCGGCGTTGAGGTCCGCGGGTTCGAATCCCGCACGTATACGAGTACAACAAGTACCTATTTGTATGGCTTATAAATAATTGTTCCGGGTCTGGATGTTTGTTCTTGACAAATTTATGTATATAAACTGCCCCTCAATACCGGAGAAAGTGCTGGTGGGAATAAAACATTTAAAAAAAAATAAGAATAAGAAGGTAACGTTTTTCAAAAAAAAAACATCCTACTCACAGCCATGGTGACAAGAGCGCTGATTTTGACTTGTTACTCAATGAATTAGAGTTCAGCATGGGTTATGTAATTAAGATCCAATATACTGAAAAGTAATTTTTTTTAATAGGCCACGCTGAATTTCTTGCTGGTTCTTCCTAAGACAGAAGGTTTTTTTTTTCGAAACAGTGGTAAAAGCAGAAATGTTTTCAGTTAGTGAGTGTTCTTGTAACATTAAACAAAATAATCTTTATTCCATTTTAACTTTTGTTTTAGGCCATACTATTTTCTCTAATAGATTGTCTAGAATGAAAAGTATCGAGAACTAATCCTAGATTAGGTTTGAGATCTAGAGAATTTAAATTTAAGGTCAGTATAATAATAAATAAATAGAAAAAAATTGAGGCGGATAATTTATATAGAAAATTCAAATGCCTGTACTCCATCATACATATTTTTAATACACAGTTATCATCCCCGCGCAATCTTTAAAACTTTCATTTTTAATCACCTTGTAAAGGTGATTAATAATGAAAGTTTTAAAGCGAAATAGGTCAAGAATGAAGTTTTCATACATTATACCCAAGGGTTCAGGTTCCAATCAAACAGGTTATCTCGGTTATAGCTAAGAATATTTTTAGTAATTAATCAAGATTTCTGTAAATTTTCTATTTCAACGAATTTTATTAAATATTTAAAGAAATTTCAAGATTTAAATGTTTTTCAGTCAAGTTCTTTTTCTCGGATATATATTTGTATAGCTTCCAATAATGATTTTTTATATTTACGTAAACACTACACATTGAATAAACTACAATTTATTTGGATTTCATCGCGTTTAATCGACTTATTTTTAATTGCCGACATTTCGGGTGCTTTACAACACCCATGGCCACGGGGGTGTGATATTTGACGTCCAAATGTCATCATCACACAGTATCTTGAAGTCTTGCAGTGGTATGTTTGGGTTTGGATTAAATTTTGTTTATTTTCAATTAATACTTTAAGTTAATTAAATTACTTATGTTATAAGGTTTTTACATTTTTTTCATAACTCTTTTATATTTAAAAAAATATTCGTGACAAACGAGCTCAAGGAAAACAAACAGAAACTAAGCAACAGTGTTACTAATATAAACCCCAAAACTAAACAATTGCGGTAGCAAACCCGCTCGATAAGCTCGATAAGCGTGGTAACTACGGAAATTATACACCCTATGAATGTATTTTATGTTCAGTAGTGGACTTTTTGTGGGCTGTAATAAACGAACGAATAATTGATATAAAAAAATCGATTTTATACAGACAATATAAATGAAGCAGTTATAATGATTTCTTATATTTACGCGAACACTACACATTGAAATAATACTAGTTTTTACGGAATTTATCGCGTATATTTAACTTTTTAAATACCCGACGTTTCGAACGCTTTACAGCATTCATGGTCACGGGCGGGACTGAGATGTTCAACGTCCATATGTCATAGTTAACCGCGGTTACCATAGATTAAAATTTAACTTTTGTTCCGATCTATGCAGTATTAACTTATGGTATCTTGAAGTCTTGCAGTTGTATGCTTGGGTCGGGATTTAATTATATTTATTATAGGATCCCAAGCAGATGGTAGCACCCAGCCATCTTCTCTATTGAAGTCTGCAGTCTGTGAACAAGTACAGGATCGCCCCCGTCACTACATCAGATTTGATAGACCGCAAATCCTCGCTAAAGAACACCGATTCCTTCCAAGGATGATTCGCGAGGCTATTGAAATCAAAAAACATCCTAATTTCAATAGAGAAGATGGCTGGGTGCTACCATCTGCTTGGGATCCTATAATAAATAAAATTAAATCCCAACCCAAGCATACAACTGCAAGACTTCAAGATACCATAAGTTCATACTGCAAAGATCGGAACAAAAGTTGAATTTTAATCTATGGTAACCGCGGTTAACTATGACATACGGACGTTGAACATCTCAGTCCCGCCCGTGACCATGAGTGCTGTAAAGCGTTCGAAACATCGGGTATTTAAAAAGTTAAATATACGCGATAAATTCCGTAAAAACTAGTATTATTTCAATGTGAAGCAGTTATAATACTTTTAAATCACGCGTAATGTTTTAAATATTATTCGCATAAAATTAGCAAAGTTTAATTATGCTAGTTAGCATCACATCTTATTTTGAGATTGTGTTTTGTGTTGCTCAGTATAACCGGGTTTAATATATTCCATAAGTCATAGTTAAATAGTTTGAGAAACTGTCTTCCAAATTGTTTTAACTAACCTGTGAGAGTTTGAGCCACATTGTTAGAAGTTACACTGCTGCCAAACCAAATTAATTAAGATTCGGTTTAGTTCTGTATAAAATTTGTTGACTATACAAGACTTAAGGCAATGTCTTTTTAATGAAATATCCACGAATTATACGTATTTAATACTAGCTGGCCCGACAGACGTGTACTGCCCTATCCGATATTCAGCGCAATGATTTCCAATAAGAATTCACTTCGGACTTTCCTCTGTGGAAATATAAAATATGTGTCATTTGGGTTAACAAATACAAATTTTGTTAAGAACGTGACAATAGCGCCACCTATCGGATTCTAGCATAGCTACGAACCATCGTCTCAAAAAAAGAAATATACTGAATATGACTAAGCACAATCGGTTAAATTGTTCCGAAGTAACGCGATCACTAACAGACGCACCAACGATTATAGCCAGTACCCGCATTTAGTACAAAACCCTTTTACTTATTATGCCTCTAATGGGTGTGTTCGGCAGAAAAAAGCGCTAGCAAGCGCTTGTAAGCAAAATGGCGATCGTAAGCGGTAAGCGCTGTCAAATCGTAAGTAGCTATTTTCCTCCAGGACACGATGTTAGTTTTAACCGGGGAATCTAACCTAATTTAAATATATGTTTGTAAACTATTCATATTAAAACTTACCAATCATGAGTTTTTAATAGCATGTATATGTTTATTCATGTCATTATATTACTTACAACTAATATTGCACAAAACAACTTATAAACTCTACTTCAAAACAAACAAATTAAATAAGCAAAATGGCGGATTGTGTCAGCGCTACTGAAGTAGCAATCGTGTCCTGGCCGAAAACTATTTTAGCGCTTATAAGCGCTTGCTAGCGCTTTTTTCTGCCAAACGCACCCAATGCTTAGGTATTTAGGTCTTATGAAGCAAATATTTGAGAATAAAATTTTTATTTTAAAAATGGCAAAATAAATCTTACGCGAGGAGTGTATCTCACCACATCTTTTTTTATATAGTGTGTATTACAAACGGGCACACAGTCCACCTGATGGTAAGTGTATACAATTTAAAATGCAGATCAGTCCCTCTCACCTCCTTTGTTCGTCTGGGGTTTAAGGGGGGAAAACACGTTCTTGCAAATAATCAGTTTTTATTGTAACATATTATAAACATATCTGGACAAACTAAAAATTATGCAAATATAATATTACACTTGGGTACTATTACCAAAAATGTTATTTTTTTTTGTAAAAAAATATGGAAATGATATCCTTTTTACATTTTTGGACAAACAATCTATTCTGTTAGTTCCACTTGGGTTGCCAGATCTGTTGGAATAAAAAACAACGAATATTTAGGAAATATAATTGTATACGAAAATCACAAAAATTTTATAATAAATTTTGAACATAAATAGCATATTATGGAGCTGCTTCTGGTGAAGGTTTCTTTACATTAGTTTTGTTAAACTTGTCAAAGCTTAAAAATTTGCGACGCGAACATGGACGTCATGACTTTTACCTTGATGGTTACTGAAATTGTTCTAAATAAAAAATATTTTAGGCTAGGTATCACTATATTATTGAAACAAATGCACAATTCAGATTTAGTTACCACTATAAATCATTATTGATCATTATAAATTTGGTTTGCCCCGCTACTTTATAACAAAGTTCAACGCTCTCTATGAGTTTTCCTATGGCGTAAGGTCGTTTACCCCGTGTTGGCACACCCCGGAAAATTTACTTAGATCTGTGGTAAACTTGCATTCAATAAATAAGTCAGCCGTTTTTTGTTTAGTTTTTAAAACAATGAACTTAACTGGCGAAAGTCATCAATAAAATTGTTGCTTTCTCAATTGAACTTCCTTTTTTTAAACGCTTTTATTGGCTTCGCCTGTATATTTATTTGTAACGGAATTTTTAATTTTTACCTTTTGTAGGCGGCCTATCGATGACAATTCAATAATTTAAAAACTTTATCCCACTATCCTGATCAGGATCACCGTGATAAAATAAAATAAATATCATTTTTTAAATTGTTATATAATTATTTAGTTTTAATAAGAGTAGGAGATGCCAAAAAATATCTTATTGCTTCCGATGACGGTAAAACCATCCGCTTATCCGTCTTAAGACCGATGACATGGAGCAGCGTCAAAGACGTGATACGTTTAATATGTCAACCATTTAATTTTCGACGTAAAAATTAAAAATTTTGTTTGTTAAACGTTAACATGTTTTATAATCTACTACCTGTACACCTGTAAAGCGTTGTGATTACGACAACCTTTTTATATCAGGAGAGATGCATATTCAGCATAAAGTTATTATGGATTACTGCAGAAGAAAAAGTGGTTGTAATTGGAGAAGAGGCAAAGTTGTGGAACGTTTTAGGCATTTTACAACACCCATGATCACGGGGAGCGGGGGGGGGGGGGGGCGATCTGATGTCCTAATAAATGATTAATTGTCGTGTAAGGCATTTAATGTTTTCCTTCTCCAACACTGTGGATAGGGAACGGCCGGTTGTACGTGCCGTTAGCAGCTGTGTAATATTTAGTGTTGTCAGATATTGATACACTTCTGATAGAATAATTATGTATAAACTTTTAATAACAAGTTTCAATTTATATCAATTTTTTGTTCATGTTTTGTTGATTCTTAACTTTAAATCATCCAACAATGTTATGCAATGTTTGTATTGAAAAACTAATTTAAGATTATAGCTACATCAAAATTATTTTTTAAATTAATAAAAACAATTAAGCTTTTTAATTAAATATATGAAACTATTAATTTTTAGATCAAATAAACATAATAAGCGTAATAAATATATAAAAGTAAAAAAAAGTAAAGTTACAGCCTATATATGTCCCACTATTGGGCACATGCCTCCCCTCATTTCTGAAATGGTTTTAGGGCCCTTGTCCGCCGCGCTGCCCCAGTACGTGTTGGTGAACTTCAAATGTCTTCGAAATATTTTTTTTCTTTATCCTCAGGCACGCAGGTTTCCTCTAGATGTTTTCCTTCACCACCGGGCACGTGGTAAATCAGCACTTAAAATTTCAATTAACAATTTCATTGGTGCCGGTGGGGATCGAACCCGGGTTACTCTCGTTCTGTTATATTTACAGCGAGCGTTAACCCTCTGAGCTACCACGGCTCTTCTAACAATTTAACTATTAACAATTTAATCGGTGCCAGCGGGGATCGAACCCGATTTCCTCGAATGCTGTAAAATTTACAGCGAACACTGACCATCTGAGCTACCACGGAGTAAGAAAGAGTTTGAAAGAGTAGACAAATTTTAAACTTAAGTCCAAATTAATATATAAATAATGATATACCGTTATTGCAGTTTTTGATATTTACTTTTATTTGAAATAATAAACATAATATACTCTTCACTAAATAAGCATTATACAAAATTTCATAGCACTCAAAACTCTATCCCCGCCGGCAACACTGAAATTAAAATAGTTAACGAAATCGGCCTTCCACTTTTCATTATTAATTTTCGATCGGATCTCCTAGAATTCTGTCGAGCTATAATTGCAAGTAAAATTTATATTTTTACCATAAACGCAGCGGCAAAACATAGGTTGAACGCAAACATGTTACCAATTATCTTGATTTAATTAATAACCTATAATCTATTAAGCTTCGGCACGCAATTGAAATTAAAATAGAGATATTGTGATGAAATAGGCTGAAAATCACTGGGTATTTAAATAAAATCTTATGTGCTGTTGGACTATTCTTTTTTTCCTCATATCCATTAACAGGCTCGATGGTCTAATAGTCATAACTGCGATGTAGTCTTAAGTTCTAATCATTGGTTGGGTCAGAATCAGTTATTGGGTTTTTTTTTTGTCAAGAAATTCTTTATATGTCAGAGTCATAAAATTGTTGTTGTTCTAACTGCGTGTCTCGGAAAGCACGCAAAGCAATTATTCCTACGTCTGATACGGACTACCACAGTAAGGGAATAAAAAGTTGGCCTTGGGCATCACGTTTGCGTACACATTCGTGCAATACAATTCTGTCCTGCGCAGAGCATGCATTTAAACATAATTTTTCTCATTCACACCACCACGCAGCACGAAAAACTTTCAATCGAGATGAAAAGTCTGTTATACTACTATAGTCTGTCATTTATACTTGCTTATTATTAAATGTTAATATATTATATAATTTTAAATTTATCCTACATTTACATCATCATCAATCAGTTCACTTTAACTTTCGATGAACATATTAGGTCTCTTAGGTCATATTAGGTTCTTGTTATTTCAACAAAAACGTTACACTCATTCTAGAACTCTGTACTGTGTCGTGGAGGCAGTTAACATACATAAATTGGATAAGGACAATTCCCACCCGCCGACCTCAGTGCCGCAACTCTTTGCTAAGTCTGAGTACAGCTATTGAGATGATCTATGACATAAGTAACCTTTGAGAATGGGTGTTACAAAATTGTTTAATAAAATCTGAACTTTACAAGTAAATTATATTTTTTTAAAGACAGAAATTGACCATTTACTCTACGTTGCCGTTACTGCAGACAACTGAAACAAAGACATACTTAAGACCATTATTTTACTTTTTACCAATTAATTTTTAAAATATTTAATATAATAGATTTCCACAAAATAACGCCTGATTCTTTATTAATATTTATTTATTATAAATTTTAAAATAGACATATAATGGATGGAATAAATTAATACAATATTAAATATTAGTGTAATGGGCGTCGTACTACCCTAAAAGTTCGAAGGACGATATTACATTATTCGACCGTGTAATAATCTAACAAAGTTAGAAAAATATGTAACGTACTATACAATCAATTGAGAACCGAGGCAAGTTCTAATAGTTATTTAGAATATTACTACACGTATCTATTCGTAAAGATTTTAGTAAAAGTCTAATCAAGTGCTAAAGAAAACTCTTTATGTTGGAAGAAACTCCCTGAAAGTTGACGACGTAATGAACATTTTGTGCCAAGTTTTTGCTTGCCGCTATTCTCTGGGGTCGGAACTTAATGGAGTATTAGATTGCTTTTATTTAGACTAAGTTCACAGAAAAGTGTACATACGTAGTTTAAGAAAAACGACCTCTTTTATATAGACATTCACAATATTTTGGCTTGGCTAACTATTTGGCTTTTGATTTATTTAGTTCTCGATACTAGAGTATAGTTAATATTATACAGCTTTTCGCATTTTATTCTCATTGTCATTATTATAAAATATTATTACAAAAATAAACTTCACTCACCGAAGTGGGGTGTAGGCAGTTCGAGTAGCGACCTGAATTGACATGCAGTCGATAGATGCATAGATGCTGAATTCATAATGATGATGATTTAGCTACCACAAGCAGCACTTATTCAACCGTTGATTGGCTGAAAACCTAAAATCGGTTGTCAATAGGGAGCAGCACAGACAGAGTAAGTTAGCCGGGACTAACTCATTCATTTTCCCTTATAGCCTATCGTAAGCTCGCTGCTGAACAGTGACTTCTCTCAAAGATTGCCTCATAATGAGTTAAAATTTTCTCCCAATTTATATGTTAGCATCACTGGCTCTGCTGATCGAGTGGTGGCACAAAAATTTATCCAAAAAGTTGATTCCAACTTAAATACCAAAGACAAAGACCATTTCTAATCTTTAGGACGGTAAAAAAGAAGCAATAGAAGAAAAAAAATTGTTGACGTACACTAGCATTTTCTTTGAAACATAACTTTACTTGTAACATATTTTGGTGCAGTAATTCGTTACTTGGTTACTGTGATCCGTTTCTTTTGCTGTATTATAGTTAGACTTACTTATCTTCACGCACAATCCCTAACGGGGTAGCCAGAGAGAACAGATCGCCAAGTGTCACGATCCTTACATACCTCTTTCGCTTCTTTCAGGTTCATTAACTTCTTCATACATGCACGTCTAGGTATCCGAGTACTCTTGAACTTCCCCTCTTCGAGCAATTTGCTCACATGGTCTTCGAAAGTTAGTCTCGGTCTACCTCAACACCTTTTAATATTTACTTTCGCTCTATATATTTTCTTCACCATTCGGTCTTCACTCATTCGCTCAACGTGCCCAAACCATTGGAGTACGCCCCTATCAATTTTTGTGATAAGGTCATCTTTCAATCCTGTCATATTGCGAATCTCTTCGTTTCGCTTTCGATCGGCTATGGTAACGCCACACATTTTACGAAGACATCGCATCTCTACTGCATTCAACTTGCTTTTATGCTTCTTCTGGCATACCCAGGTTTCGCTGCCATATAACAAAGTCGGTACCAACACTGCGTTATGTATTGCAAGGCGTGCACTCTTCACCACGCCTTGCCTTTTGACTAATGAATTCAGGGCACCATTGACTTTGTTTCCGGCAGTGACGCGCCTATCCACATCTAAATCACATCTTCCATCCCGGCTGAAAGCACTCCCCAAGTATACAATTTCATTTACCTGTTCTAGACGTTCCTGATTTACCCATATTTCACATTTCGTTCTCTCTTCGTCCTTTTCAAATACCAGATAATAAAGATAACTATAGTTAGACAATATTTATAATTCATTTTAGTGCTGTATACATATTTGACGTTCGTCATTCCTTCAAAATTACCGTTCATACGGATTTTTCTAAAATTTGAGTTCATAAATATTCATCCTATCAAAAGTTCACTGCTAATTATAGGCCGCACCCATAGATTACCTCATATGTTATCAGAAAGATGCTGCTGCCCATCTTATCC
This sequence comes from Parnassius apollo, assembly GCA_907164705.1. NCBI lineage: Eukaryota > Metazoa > Arthropoda > Insecta > Lepidoptera > Papilionidae > Parnassius > Parnassius apollo. Next base: position 83,021 of record CAJQZP010000067.1, read on the forward strand.
TTCATTCGCCTCTTCACCTTTTGTGACATCCACGAGATGTGAGTGATGGCAGTGCATAAAATACAATTCATAGAATTTTTAATCAGAGAATCTTTAAACGTATTTATCCGCTATATTTTAGCTTAATTTGTGTTAAATTAATTTGTGTGTTTATCAAAAATAAATACAAAAGAAAAAAGAAGCTTACGAGGAAGTCCAAATCCAACCACATCGGTAAGCTAACAACATCTTCGAGTGCCAGAGCAGCAGAAAGAAGTCAGGGTACAGCGAGCTACTAGCCAAGTTCCGTAGCAGGTAGACGACATCTCGAAAGAACCGAATGTAAGTTAAATTATATAATAATATCGATGTCTGTTAAAGGGGAAAGAATTTTTTTAAATCATTCATTATAAAGTAGGAAAAACATTAGAACAATTAGTAGAAAAATTCAAAATGATGTATTATACCGCAACAATTTATCGGTAAAAAACTATTTAATAATATTTGTTTTGCAACAATATGGTTGTACAATGGTGTTCGAGTATAATTAGTTCTGCATGTTATGCCATAGTAATATGTAAATATGAATGGTCAAGTAACAGTATTGGCACATTGAATTACCGTAGGTCTCTAGACTGCCGTCAAAAAGTCCCTAGTTATACATGAATTTAGTAACAAAAAAAGTCCCCAAATCTCGCTAAATTTAATTTTATTAAAAAAACGTGAAGATAAAATCGAACAATATATTTATCTAACACACACACACACACACACACACACACACACACACACACACATATATATATATATATATATATATATATATATATATATATATATATAAGCAATATAAGCATAATAATGTACATGTTAAGTGATTTATTTGTAATAGGTGATGGAATGTAGTTGTGCTTTTTTAATATGTTTATTATTGTATAAGCGACGTTCAGAGAACCTTTGTTTCGGTTCCTTTGCATTTTATTATTTCTTTTACGAATGGAGTATAATAATCCTTACGCCTAAAGTAGTCAGATGGTAACAAAAATTGAAGTAAGTGCAAATGTCGCTAAAAGTCGTCAGAATATTTTTTCTCGCTAAACATTGAATTAACCTCCCCAACTAAACAAAAAACTCGTTAGATTTAGCGACAAAGTCGCTAAAGTGGCAACACTGTCAAGTAACTAAACAAATTAACCACTGGACCCGACATATAAGCGGACATACTTATACCGGTCTTGTCAGTAACCAGGAAATTCTAGCCTTGGACGTTTGTTTTTGCGTCAGTCTCAAGCACTTACTTGTCAACAAAACATCTCCCAAAAATGACTACATGTTCAGTTAAATAGTGTAGAAACTATAGCGGTGGAAGCAGCACTATTTCTTTTCACTTGTAATTTTATTTATCACTAAATTTAATCAAACTTAAAATAAAATTTTGTATTATCTATGTTAAATATAGTCGTATTTTTGACATGTGACAACCATCACAAAGTGGGTGGATTATACCATTCAGAACTAAGGACTAAAACTGTGGAGTGAGTAAATTTGACATCGACTAGTGCTTGACCATGTCGAAAAATATATCGATATTTGACGATATGACCGAATGAGGGATGATGTTATTTGTACAATACAATAATACTTATATAACAATATCCTACAATTTGAAGTCATTAAATTTATAATAGTAATATTTATAATTAAATAAAAATATTATAAATGCAAAAATTATAATAAGTATCTGTACTTAAAATATTGAAACACATAAATTACACGAATTTTCAGATTTCCTAGTGACCCTTCTCGGAAAAGAAAGTGGAAGGTAGAAGCATTTCGTAGAGATGAAACCTAGATTCTAATGAAACACAGCGCTATATGCAGTGTACGTTTCGATACTGCCTGTTTTAATACTAATGCAAAGAAACACAAAATGGCACCAATGACGCAGTCTCATTGTCCATAAAGACAAGGGAAAACTGATACTTCTCTCAAGTGATACCATAGCTATTTGTCAGCTGCGAACTCGACTACGTTCAAGCACTAGAAATAGAGTGAACTTCGAATTTCGTATCTATGTTTATATTAACGTAATAAAATCTGTGTGCGGTATTCTCCACTTGGTTGAACGAGTTTTCATACATTTGTGTTTTATGTCAGGTCCAGTGGTTAATTCGTTCAAGTTATGGTAACTTGTTAATTAATTATGTAACAGCGTCAGAGGAAATACCAACGTTTATTATTAAATAGCATATACCTGGTATAATCATTAATTTCTCAATCATTAAATATCATAAATATTATATCCAATTATCATTATTTTTTTCTGTTTTTATGTCAAATTTATTAATTCCTTATGACAAATTTAATAATCATCTTCATCATCATTAAAGCCCTTCACAAGTCCACTGCTGAACATAGGTCTCCCCCAAGGTATGCCACAAAGCACGGTCCTGAGCCACCTGGGTGGAGGGTCGCCCTACACTTCGCCTACCGGTACGAGGCTGTCACTCGAGAACTTTTTTTCCCCAACGGTTGTCGCTTATTCGAGTTATATGGCCGGCCCATTGCCACTTCAGCTTACTAATCCGTTGGGCTATGTCTGTCACTCTGGTTCTACTGCGGATATCCTCATTTCTAAGATTATCACGCAGAGAAACTCCGAGCATAGCCCTCTCCATAGCGAGTGACTTTGAGTGTCCTCATACGGCCAGCAGTGAAGGACCACGTCTCGGTTCCGTAGATCATCACTGGCAACACGCACTGGTTGTACAATCTAATTTTCAGAGTTTGAGGTATACCCTACGAGAAGATGTGTCGTAATTTCACGAACGCTGCCCAGGCAAGTTGAATCCGTCGATTGACCTCTCGGTCGATGTTGGACTTACCTAGTCGGACTATTTGTTCCAGGTAAACGTACTCGTCAACAACTTCGAGCTTAGTGCTCCCAACAACTACCGGCGTAGGTGTGACATGGACATTAAACATGAAACAATATAAAGTAATATTAAAAAAATACCACTAAGTATATCATTATCTGAGGTATAAGAGTTCTCATAATAAATAAACAATAACAATAACATGTACATGTACATAACTACAGCATATCCTTAGTAGGGTACACATCGTAATTAAAACGGAAAAGGAAACTGACTGGAAAGATATTCTACTATAAAGTATGTACGTCGCCGGCCTAAGAGATTTTTAATAGTAATGTTTTTTAACTGAGTTAAACTTGACTGAAAAAATACTATCCATTTTGTACAAAATTAGCAAGTATTTTTTTTAAATATGTGAGGAATTAAAGAAAGAAATGCTTAAAAGTTGGTATACGAATGATTGAGTAGCCAGGTTTTGTCAATATTGGGCTGTTCACCCAAATATTTGGTGATGCTTAAAAAATAACTTAAACCAGTGGTATTGAATCCGTTAGGAGCGAGAATTATGCATGAACAAAATAGATATAAAAAAAATAATTGACCTTAATAAACAAAGTTAATAAAAGAGGTAATGGAGAGATACGGGAACGTCCATCATAGAGTCCTCGAGCAGGGTATATTTTCGTGATTGGATTATAAAATCGGGAGTAACGGGTACTAGGAAACAATACCTACAATACAAGTGATGTACATGAGTTTACTCATATTATTACTGTTAGGGACCAGAGAAGTCTTAAATTTTTCACCCTAATAATGGTACATAGAGGTTATATCCTTCATTGGATCACAGTGTGAACTTAGTTTTCCTCTGTGACAATTGTTGAAGACCTCAAGGTTGTGTGCACAACCCAAGGTACATTTTACCTTGATATTATATTAAAAAAAAAGAAATTTTATGTACCAATAAAATGAAATGAATGTTACGAAAATGTAATATTATACCCAATATCCACGTGATATCACGTGAATATCACGAAATAAAGTGTAAATCAAATGAATTAACACTCCGATTCCCGGTATCTAATTAAAAAAAATATAAATGAACGGAGAGAAATAAAGCTAGCTATAGGTCAAAAATAATAAGTAGAAAGAAAAGAAAGTACGTACAAGAATTATGGAAAAAAGGCCTATTAATCGCCAAAATACAGGATAATAAGGGGATTGCCGACAAACTCTAAAAGTATGATAAATGTATGATAATCTAAAAGTAAGATGGGTAGTTATTTTGTATTAGGATGATTAATGCTACCTAAAATGCTACTAACAAGTTACTCATGTAATTACTAATTACTATAGCGATCGATGCACGTAAATAAAAATATTAATCAAATACAATTAACACATTTTCACGTAATTGTCTTACCGTATTTTATATGAATTTACGAGAATTTTTCTTAGCAACATCGATACAACATATTTGCAATAACATTACCTTAATTTTTTTGTTTATGTGAAATTTGTACAATTTTTAATTACAGTTGATTTATATACATTGCTTAATATAAAATCAAGTCAAAAGTGTAACGGTACACTATTGTTAAAAATGTAATAATGTAATAGTATTTTTTTTCTTTATAAAAGACAAAAGATCTTAAAAATTATGTTATCTATTTGAAATAAAATTGCCTTTTCCAATGTTAGTAAATATTTTGTTAAACAAACTTGAGCTGTGTACCTAGTAGTGTTTTCTTTTTTTATACATATAAATTTCATGTCATGAAAAAATGAGTATTCGAAATTATAAATAACTTAATTAATGATTTTTTGTGTAAAAGTATAATACTTTTAAAAAATGAATTTAAAATTGAATGTAACAATCTATATTTAGAAGTAGTGGGAAAGATAAATTCATTTTATTTACGATATCATTTTAATGCATGGTTAAAACTAGGTACCATTATACAACGTAATTGAAACAACGTTCCCATGAACATACCTAGAAATTAAAACAAAGGTGTCACAAACCGCTTACGCGGCTGTGATTGTAAGTTGTATGTTCCTGTTGTTATGTTAATTATTCTGATTATGTTGCACTAGGACCGCCGTGTGACAAAACATGTAATATTAATACCAGTTATATAAAGTTTTCTATTTCAAGTCAACGAAACTATACAAATGTTTTAGTTAAGATCCTTTTTTCAATACCGTCTCGTTAACAACGTAGTTGAAATAATCTTAAATGATTTTCATTTGCGAAATCAACAGATATTTTTCAGTGAAGAAATGAAGTCAAGGTGTCTAAAAAATTTTATTGGAAGGTTATATCCCATATTTCTATAAATGTTGCCACGGTTACTACAGGACAAACGGATTTTGGTCCCTTGGTAGAGAGGTGAAGCCGCAATTAGTCTTCGCCGCTGGTTTTAAGATGGTTGATGTTTTTCTCGCCTTAAGGTTAAGTATTTAATGGGCAATAAGCGAGAAAACGTAGCCCGCGCTATTGATACTTTTACCCGCGGAAGATGTATAAATGATAATTTTAGTTTTTAGCTTGGTTGTTATAAAAATATTGTTGTTTGTAATTATAATTGGAGTGACAAACAAGCACACGTCAACTTAATAGTAAGTGAATGCTTAGGCCATAGATATCTGCAACTAACCTCGAGTAAGAATCGAAATGCATATACGTTGTCATCCCTGAGGACTAAGACGGAATGCCTCCTCTTCTAGTAATAAGGGTCTTCGGTTCTTTACGCTCACCATGCGTAACACATCAGCGTTAAACTGCTATCTTACGCTTGTAATTTGTGAGAGCGTGATCCTTCCCGGTCGAGCCGACCCATTCGTGCTACAACTATGTATGTAGTGACAGCGTCGCTCCAACATCTATAAAATTGATTTTAAGAACGTGCAAAATAATCTATTTGCATTGACGGAGATAGCTAGTTATGAAATTATCTAAATTATAAAAATATAATATGTATATATATATATATATATATATATATATATATATATATATATATATATATATAATATATATATATGTATATGCTCTTTATATTTAAAGTAAAATTTTGTAGCAATGGAAAAGTCTAAATGAAATTTGATTCGTATTGTATACGGGAAATTTTCTTGCAAAATTTGGGTTCGTAAAACTTTCTCCACAAACACTGTACTTAGTATCCGCAGGGAAAGTAGCTCTGTAATTAGACAAGTTCCTGAAAAGTTTGAAAAGTTGCTAAAATAAAGGACTTCACATTTATATATTTACGTTAATTTTCATTATGGTCGTCTCACAGGTAACACAATAATAACAACAGAATGAGGGAGTTGTATTACCGGTAACAAACAGATTCCAACTTCGGCCTAACAAAATGTTTTATCTATATATATATATATATATATATATATATATATATATATATATATTATAAACAAGTAAGACTAATAAATAAAAGTACTTCATCTGCCTGAAATGGCTCACTCATGGATTCGTCATATCTTATTGATTTTCGATTCGATATCGATTTTCTTAAATCTCTAAGCCTACCAAACGTGGCCATTAAAAGGTTAAATAATTTATGTAACTCCCGAAAAGTAACTTTTTATTTGAGCATAGAAGAATGAAAATGAATGAGAAAATCATGCAAAATATTTCTTGTACATTAATTCCTAAAAAGTAGGAATTAATTTACCAACGTTAACTTGCTGGCCGCTTTGGCAATTTACATCAGCAGTTAATTCATAAACCTGATAAAGTATAATTTTCCTTCTATTACTCCTTGTCCAGTTCAGTAGAACTGATTTTTCTTATATTTTCAGTAAATATAAAAATATATGAAAAATTGAATTTAAAAAATATAAATAAGCTGATATCAGATTCTAAAATCACAAGCTGTTGACAACAGAATCATAACATAAATATTTTATCAAACTACAATATCTCATAGTTTTAAAACAGAATTTGAACCCCACCGACTCCGTTTGTTAATATTAATTTTTAATCGATCTCGTGAAAATAATGTATTTTGTAATTACGTTATCGTATTAGAAATATCGGGAAATAAAAAAAGGTTTAAACTAAACGCAGTAAAATTTGTGTTATTCGATTAACGTGAAAATTTTATATTCAAAGAGGAGTAGGAGAAACCCATTTTGAATAGTGACTGTTAGAGGCGTGGTTAGGACATGAAAAGATAAATAGTTATTAAAGAGGTACTAGTACTACTAGAAAACTTTTCGAAAACACCAAAAAAAGATGTGAAATTTATTAACATTTTGTACTTTGAATAAAACTAAATTTACGGATTTTATCGCGTTTATTTCACTACTTTTACTTATTTTTACTTATTTTTAATTCCCGACGTTTCGGGTGCTTTACAGCAACCATGGTCACGGGGGGGACTGAGATGTTTGACGTCCCAATGTCATAGTTAGTCCGGCTACCTTCAGTTTTTGAATATTAATTTTTGGTCCGATTTACGCAAAACGAGCTTATAGTATCATGAAGTCTTGCAGTGGTATGCTTAGGTTTGGGTTTAATTTTATTAATTATAGGATCCCAAGCCAAGCACCCATCCATCTTCTCTATTGAAATTTGGATGTTTTTTTAATTTCAATAGCCTCGCGTATCATCCTTGGTAGGAATCGGTGTTCTTTTGCGAGAATTTGTGTTTTATCAAAACGAATGTAATGGTGGGAATGATCTTGAACATGATCGCAGACTGCAGACTTCCCGGAGCGTCGGTGCTTCATGTCAGCTATATGTTCTTTCACGCGGGTCTTTATGGATCTTTTTGTTTGACCTATGTAAGAGAGACCACATTCACAATCTAACTTGTACACTCCTGCATCTTGTAGAGGGATATTACACTTGATGGATGGTAAAAATTGATTAATCTTCTTCGGCGGCTTGTAGTATGTTTTAATAGAAGCTCGCTTCAAGATGTAGCCAACCTTGTCTGTGACTCCTCTGACATATGGCAGTACAGCAGGTACACGCTCGACTGTGGCCGGCTTCACTCGGTCACTGTGACGTAGGCGCGGGACCCGAAGCTTGTTATCATGCAAAACTTGCTTGACGTGCTGAAGTTCGGCGGCCAGATGTTTTCTGTCACAGATCCTTCGTGCTCTCTGAAACAAAGATTTACCCACGGTAGCTAACTGTGAAGGATGATGGTGAGATTCACCATTTAAATATCGGTTGGTATGGGTCTTTTTTTTATACACAGTGTGACCAATTGTGTTATTAGGATTTCGAATGACTATATCCCTTATATGGGATAGGGATGTTGATAATTGATTAGTTACATTAGTAGCTTGATGAAGATATAGGGAAAATTAATATGATGGTGTAAGGACTTTATTATGAGTAATTAACACAGTTATTACTGGCGATTTCATTAAATTTAATTACTCGTCTCTTGATAAGTCAATCTTCTAAGCTAAAAAGAAAATGCGATCTATATACAGAAGTATCCTATATTTATTAAGTGGTAGAACCACGCTGCAGCTATACCATGGTTGTAGCACTATTGTGTTGGCTTAACCGGTGTAGGACCGCGCTCTCACCGAAAACCAGCGTGAAATAGCGGATTAATTCTGCTGTGTTTTGTATGGTGAGCGAAGAAAACCAGTTAGAATTTTTAATGGAAACGAGACATTCCACCTCGTTCTCGAGAGTGACAACGCATCTGTATTTTGGTTCTTAATTGAGGATAAACGTAGATGTCTATGGGCCACAGCATCCACTTATCATCAGTTGGACTGTGTGCTCGTTTGTCACTTTAATTATATAAAAAATATTTCATCATAATTCAACGTAATATTGTAGAGAATAATCGTTATCACTACTGTTGGCAAAATAACTAGGTTCGCATTACTTACGAATAACGTCTCTCTGTCGAACAGTCTACTTGATGGTAATTGGCTGCATAGTTCAAAGACATTCGCAGCTAACTTCAAAAGAAGAGGGTCGGTCTGTGGCGGTCACTCCAAGTGGACTTGGGGTGTCTATTTCGTGTGTGATAGATGTGTCTTCTCCTACTCATGGTAGAATAATGGGGTAAGAGGAGTATTGGCATGCAAATGCATCACTCACTCTATCCTTCGCAACTACTATCTACTACAGTAAAGTAGATAGTAGTAAGTATCTACTACTACTATCTATCTACTGTTTTAGTTTATCTCTTTTGCTACATGAGACACTCATTACATACAATGAGGCAGTAAATTATCTTACGCCACAACAATGACGCATAAATGAAATGAATGATTAAACCATTAGTTTGTATTGATTCTTTTCATTAGGTGGTAGGCTTTTCTTTGTCTAGGGGGTTGGTAACAACTTTCTCCCCAATTCTTGATTGCAACTGCATATATTATTATGGCACGAATAGATTGACTCGACCGCAGTAGGACCACGCTCTCACAGAATACCACAGTGAAATAGTAGCTTAATGCTGCTTTGTTGCCAACGGTGATTGTAGGAAACCGGAAAAACTTTTATACTAGAAACGAGGCATTCCATCTTAGGCTTATTCTCAGGGGTGATAAAGTATTTGCATTTTGATTCTTAGTCACAGCATCCACTTACTATCAGATGGACTGCGTGCTCGTTTGTCACCATTATTCTACAAAAATAATATGCCTTGACTTTAAGTGGAATTTTAGCTCTTATTTGTACTCACTCTTGCACTAAAATCCTCTGCTGGACATGGGCCTCTTTTGTGGTTTTCCATTAATTGTCACGTTGGTAGATGAATTGACATGCGTGGTACCAGAGGTCTTACATATCTGACGGTGTTGCTGTTAGTCGGTCTGGGTATTTTACTTCTGGCGTAAATGAGGTGGTTGAACCGCCCAATATCGGAGCCATTAAATTTCTCTGACACAGTCTCCTCCTATAACACACAAGGGATGAAATGGTGAGAAGAATTTTCTCACTATTTCCGTCCACACCGTACCTTACGACGTCGTAGTCAAACTGAAATGCAACGAAAATTTTAGTAAATGTGTGTTTGATGTTCACATGTAATGTACCAATTGAGTGTGATGTTCACATGTAATGTACTTTATGTTCTATCTACTTTCGTACTTAATTTAAGTATGCCAGTAATAGTTTTTAAGACGAAAATCTTTTACGTGATGATAAAATATTACTGGCATCTTAGGCTAAAAAAAAAGATGAAAATATAATATTCACTCCGAGTAAACATCTTACTGCGCAGCGTCTGGAGCTCCAGTGCCATGGTCTTTACCTGGGTCAGCAGCTTGAAGTTCACCTCTGCCACGGTTGAGGTCAACGACGAGCTGCAGTCCGAGCCAGCGTCCACGGTGAACAGCTCGCCGTTGCCCAGATTGTCCGTCACCTTGTCTGCCCTCTCGGTGAGGTCGTCAAGTTTTGTTTCTGCTCTGTTGATGGCCAAGATTACGCGAACCCATGCCAGAAGTCGCGCTAGCCACAGATTCATGAGCGTGTCAGTGCCGGAGTTTTTCTCGAGCTCATTCATCTTGACCAACAGCTAAGATGGTTTCTGCTGCCCCAATTCCATCTCCGACTCAAGCTTGTTAAACTGGGCCTCCGCGGTAGCTTGAAAGACTCTGAAGAGCCTGGTCCTCAGAGCAGTGTAGCGACCTTGATCTATGGGTTGCTTATGAGGTCGCTAACTTGGCTGAGCTCCTTGCTAAATACCACGCGTATTTGCGGGCTTCGCGGCACGACGTATATCACTTCCACCCCTCTACACAATGTCTAGCACGGGGTTACCAATATTGTGAACCTTTGGTGGCTAGTGTATCTTAGGGGCTTGTCTAGGGAGGAAAATGATGAGACTGTTCACATCGGTGGTAGCCGATTTATTTGTTTTTATTAGAGAGGGTGTTCACATTATACACTGGAACGGGAATTGAATACTGAACTTATCACAGACCGCCGTCTAGCCGATGGCGGTCGTTATCATATTTCATGAGAATTACTTACACATTGGACACGGGCGACGCATGTGTGTACTGTGTTAGTGTGAACGGTTTATCATATTCTTCCCTACACAAGCCACTAAGATACACTAGCCACGAAAGGTTCACATAAGCTTATTATGCCTTGTGCCAATCCTTAGTATGGTATTGAAGTCTGGGGCGGAGCAGCCAAAACACATAATATTATTGTACAAGAACGTACGAAAATATCAATTTTAAAAGTTATCCATTTTAAATCTTACTTATATCCAACTTTCATCATCATCATCATTACACCCCTTCACAAGTCCACTGCTGAACATAGGCCTCCCCCAAGTAATGCCACAAAGCACGGTACTGAGCCACCTGCATCCATCGACTTCCTGCATTTCTTACCAGGTCGTCACTCCATCTAGTGGGGGGTCGCCCTACACTACGCCTACCGGTACGAGGCTGCCACTCGAGAACCTTTCTTCCCCATCGGTTGTCAGTTCTTCGAGCTATATGGCCGGTCCATTGCCACTTCAGCTTAATAATACGTTGGGCTATGTTGGTCAGGTCCATTGCCACTTCAGCTTACTAATCCGTTGGGCTATGTTGGTCACTCTTGTTTTACTGCGGATATCCTCATTTCTGAGTCTATCACGCAGAGAAACTCCGAGCAGAGCCCTCTCCATAGCTCGCTGAGCGACCTTGAGCGTCCTCATACGGCCAGCAGTGAAGGATCACGTCTCTGATCCGTAAGTAATCACTGGCAACACGCCCTGGTTGTACACTTTAGTTTTCAGAGATTGAGGTATACCTGACGAGAAGATGTGTCGTAATTTCCCGAACGCTGCCCAGCCGAGTTGAATCCGTCGATTGACCTCTCGGTCGAAGTTGGACTTACCTAGTCGGACTATTTGTCCCAGGTAAACGTACTCGTCAACAACTTCGAGCATAGTGCTCCCCACAACTACCGGCATAGGTGTGACATGGACATTGAATATAATCTTTGTTTTGTCCATGTTCATCTTAAGACCTATCCGTTGGGAGACACCATTGAGGTCATTGAGCATAGTGCTAAGGTCCTCCAGCGATTCTGCCATAAGGACTATATCGTCGGCAAATCGAAGGTGAGTGATGTACTCGCCATTGATGTTAATACCGTATCCTTTCCATATCCAACTTAAGATCCGAATAAAACTAGCGAAGTTCTTACAGTTCTTCAATTATTTGTGCATCATACAGTTTTGAAGCAACATACAATTTCAAAATAAACTCATAAGGAACATCGACCTTATCACGGGGTAGCTAATTTTTTTTTATAGAAGAAGGGGCAAACGAGCATGCGGCTCACCTGATGTTAAGTGACTACCGCCGCCCATGATCAACCGCAACACCAGGAGAATTGCGGGTGCGTTGCCGGCCCTTTACAAAGGAGTAAGCTCTTTTCTTGAAGGTCCCCAGGTCGTATCGGTCCGGAAAAATCGCCGGTGGTATACTATTCCACAGACAGTTGTACGAGTTGTACGTGGAAGAAAACTCTTTGTGGAACGTACAGTGGTGGACCGCCAAGCATCCAGATGGTGTGGATGGTATCGGGACGTTTCCCGTGTAGTGCGTTCACGAAATTTGGCGGCTGGGATTAATCCGAACAATTCCTCAGAGCACTCACCGTGATAGATGCGATAAAATACGCAAAGAGATGCAACATCTCTTCGCAGCGCCAGTGAATCGAGCCGATCGGAAACCATTCGGTCGTCGACGATTCGAGCCGCTCTGCGCTGGATGCGGTCAAGTGGAAGGAGCTGGTACTGGGGAGCCCCAGCCCAGAGATGGGAACAGCATTCCATGTGCGGCCGAGCCTGTGCCATGTAAAGTTGCAGGTGGTGTGCCGGCATGAAATACTGTCCCGCTCTGCTGAGCACGCCAAGCTTTTTTAGAGGCCAATTTGGCCTTCCCTTCCAAGTGACCACGAAACTGCACGTCACTCGATATGTCGACGCCGAGGATTCCGATACTGGCTGAGGCAACAAGGGGGAGTGCCTTGAAACGGAGGGGATACGACAAAGGGGTTCTTTTTAGCGGTTAACGCGCAAACTTGTGTCTTCTGGGGGTTAAACTGGACTAGATTTAGTCGTCCCCAATCCGAGACTCTGTTCAGCAAAGACTCGACTTCAGACACAAGTTTGTCCCGGCACTCGAAATCAGTGCTTTTCTTCACGTTTTTTTGCTAGAAAGTTCTTCACGTTTTTGGACCGTACTTATATAATCAATTACACCAAAACTTATCTATTCATAAAGTCAAGAGATGGTCATATAAAAATAGACTCGTGGAATACCTTCAGACTCTTTCATACATAGACACCGAACAATTAGTTTAGTTTAGTTTAGTTTACGACGGGCTGTTTTCCGCAACTCCACGTCTAAGCGCGTATTCTGCGTGTGGGCTGGAATAATATGCTTATTCGAGCCATGATATCTCCCCGAAGTAGCTCAGCAGTCCCTTGATGTTGCAAGCAACTTCGGGGGAGCGATCCCAGCGTGCCGAGATGTTTAGCCCTGTATGAAGCGACTTCTGGATATGTCAGCAACACGTGAGCCGCCGTTTTTTCCTCTCCCATGCATGCCCTGCACAGGCGGCTGTCAGTAACACCTATAGTGAACAAATGTTTGTTAAAAGAGCCATGTCCTGTGATAGCACCTGTTACTATCCAGATCTGTGGCTTCTTCTGTCTCATTAGAACCTTGGTTAGAGGACTGTTTATTTCAGGTAGGGCTTCCCTAGCTTGTCTACAGTCTACTAAATTTTTCTAAAGCTGAGCGTGTAAATTATTGAAGTATCTACGTACCAGTGAACGAACGTAGCTAAAGGGGATTGGTATTATTGGTTCCGGCTCTATAGTTGCTAGGGCCGATCCCCTTCTGGCCAGTTCATCTGCTGCATCGTTGCCTCTAGATCCGCTGTGTCCCTTGATCCATTGCATACTTACATACCTCATTCAATCGTTGATGGCACTCGTGTATCAGTCCCGAGTTCGTCACATTGCAACTCAGAGCTTATAGTACCGCCATACTGTCGGTCAGTATTCTGATAGAGAATTCTTTCACCTTCCTAGCATCTATTTCTATGGCCGCTTGGATGATACCCATGCATTCAGCCTGAAAGACTATGTTGTGGGTACCCAGCGGTGTACATACGTGGATATTAAGGTCTTCAGAAAAAGCCTCAGACCCCACACCTTCATTTGTCTTAGAGCCATCCAGAAAACTTTGAGCTCTCTTGGACCCAATCCTTCCAGATGGTCAGTTTCCTTCAATTGTTTCCTGTACTTCTTATCGAATACAAATTGTTTTGGGATCCTATCATACTTCGCTTGTAATATAGGATTTTTTGAGTAAATTCTATCGATTATATCTGTATGGGGGACTCTACTCTTACTTAAAAGATTTAGGGTCTTGATTCTAATGGCAGCTAAAGTTGCTTCTTGTTGTATATGTAGATGAAGCGGTGTTAGCTCCAGCATAGCCTACAAAGCTGCTGTTGGTGTTGTCCTTATGCAGCCCGTGGCAGCCATACAAGATAATCTCTGGTAACGCTGAAGCTTTTGTATAGTGGTGGCTTCATTGGTTTTGGTCCACCATACCAGAGAGCCATATGTGATCATGGGCTGAATTACAGTTTTGTACAGCCACAGTATAATTTTTGGCTTTAAACCCCATCGTTTGCCGATCATGTTTCTACACTGTTAGAAAGTTAAACTAGCTTTGCTGATTTTGTTTTCTATGTGTTTGTTCCACTTAAGTTTACTGTCCAAGGTAAGACCTAGGTATTTTACCTCGGAAGAAAGTTGGAGTTTTGTGCTGAAAAGACTTGGAAGATGATAGTTATTCAGCATTCGTTTTTATGTGAACATTACTATAACCGTTTAATTTGGATTAACGGTTAGGTCATATTCCCTGCACCATCTCTCAACAATACGGAGAGCCGCTTGGGTCAGGTCGCACACAATGCTTGCTGTCTCACCAGAGACTAGTATTGTCAGATCATCTGCATAACTCATAGATATAAACAAACATACACACGGACATAATAACAGGCAAACCCTCACATACATACGTTACGGACATACATGGTTTTAATTTTTTTTCCCTATCCTATTTTTTCCCGACGGATAAAAATATGATACAGTATAATATAATTTCTAACCATAACATATGTTATCTCTGTATAATACACTAGTTACCAAGTAAATTCGAAACTGGTGTGTAACACGGGTCTTTGAACCTACACGGTCTCTAGTCTCCCACGAATGACATAGAACTGTTAAAATAGAGATGTAACACTAATGTATCTTCCATGTCGCTATCGACTTTAAGTAACTTTTAATCCATTTTTATTGATTATCTCATTTCGTTGACATCTAAACGTATTATTATTTTTGTATAGCGGTGGAAATAGCCTTAGCAGTGCTATCAAGAGACTGGTTTCGTCAAGAGAAGGCCTAGTTCTAAAAGGATGCCTTGTACCAAACCACGGGATGATCGTTTTCTGGTAAGTCAAGCGTTTAGAAATATTTGTAAAAATTTGTCTATAGATAGCCAGGACGAGGCTTCTCGCTGCTAATATACGCAGTTAAATAAAACAAGAAGCCTTCTCCTCAGCACTCCTTGCTATATTAAATTACTCCGTGAGCACTGAGTTGCCAAGCTTAGCTTCCTGAGAAATTGTGTGTCATGTACTAAAGAAGACGGTGATAGGGTATTGTTGAGCGCTTTGCAGAGGGATTTGAAGAGATAACACCGCATGTTGGCTCTGTTATGTTTTGGGTAGGAATAAATTTGTTGGATTGTATGGAGCTAGTCGTCATTAAAAATTGAACATTGACTGGACACAGATACGTAACGGAAATTCTAATTCCTCATCATTGCTCACATCGGCTGCTCTTGGCGAAAAGACACTTTTTTATTGACAACAACGCTTGTGCTTACCAGTCTAGCGAAGTGGAAGATTATTTGCTAGAGAAATTTGTCGTTTGGATTGCCCAGCTTTAAATCCTGACCTAAATTCCACACATGTCTGGATAAGATCAGTGCAGCAGGCTCCGTGAACCATCAGAGCGCTAAAGAATATAACTACCTCGGTGTGGTAACGAATTTCGCAAGAAACCATAAGTAATACACTCACTAGCATGGCCAGACGAATGCAAACTGTCTTTTCAGCAAGAGGGATTCACACTCCATACTAAACTTTTATTTGTTTTAACTTTATTAAGGAAAAAACGAACAAAAAAACGTGTTTAATTTTTACACACTAGGGTTTTGATAAAATGTTATGAACTGAAAAAAGCTATTCCTTGCTAATTAATTTATAAAATTCTGAGTATAAAATATAACACTTAACATTATCGAACAATCTAATAGTAACAATAACGAATTTTTTTGGCTTTAAAATGATATCATTTTATTTGTTTTAAAACTGCTTCAAAATAATATTTTTTAATTGAAATCATTTATAAATTAAATTTCATATGAAAAACAAGCTGATCTGATAGATGTTGTCCTGTTCATGCTGGTTGGCATTTTATGCGTGGTAAGTTTATACGTGGCATTGTAAGGTTTATACGTGGCATTTTATACATGCTGCAGTTATATTAGAAGTATAGTTATAGCACGAATGGGTCAGCTCGACCGGCTTCACACCATGGGCCGAACCACGCTCTCACAGTTCACAACATTCGAATGAAAGTAAGCAAGACTTATTCCATAAAATAATAAACTTATTACATGAAATAATAAAATTTGATACGGAATAATAATGTTAATTCCAATCGATATTAATTTGAATATTTACATAGGTACTTAAATTAGTATAAATGAAACATCAAAAGTAATTTAAAAAGCGACAGTAGTCTAATCAGGGCGCGGATCGCGAACTCAAAAAGGTCGTGGGTTCGAATCCGCCATTCGACTACTGGCGTGAACCACTAACACAAGCAATTTAAGCTTACCACGAGTGGTTAAGGGTAATATTTGTAATGTTTATAGCATTGTTAATATTCTTTTTATAAAAAAAAGGTCTTCAAAATTTTCTAAAAATCAAAACGGTGTTTACTAAATATCAGACCTTAAGAAATAATGGTTTTATGTTTACAAATAACTATTTGTATTTATCATCATCATCATCATTACAGCCCTTCACAAGTCCACTGCTGAACATAGGCCTCCCCCAAGTAATGCCACAAAGCACGGTCCTGAGCCACCTGCACCCATCGACTTCCTGCATGTCTTACCAGGTCGTCACTCCATCTAGTGGGGGGTCGCCCTACACTACGCCTACCGGTACGAGGCTGCCACTCGAGAACCTTTCTTTCCCATCGGTTATCGGTTCTTCGAGCTATATGGCCGGCCCATTGCCACTTCAGCTTACTAATCCGTTGGGCTATGTCGGTCAATCTGGTTTTACTGCGGATATCCTCATTTCTGAGTCTATCACGCAGTGAAACTCCGAGCATAGCCCTCTCCATAGCTCGCTGAGCGACCTTGAGCGTCCTCATACGGCCAGCGGTGAAGGACCACGTCTCAGATCCGTAAGTCATCACTGGCAACACGCAATGGTTATACACTTTAGTTTTCAGAGATTGAGGTATACCTGACGAAAAGATGTGTCGTAATTTCCCGAACGCTGCCCAGCCGAATTGAATCCGTCGATTGACCTCTCGGTCGAAGTTGGACTTACCTAGTCGGACTATTTGTCCCAGGTAAACGTACTCGTCAACAACTTCGAGCATAGTGCTCCCCACAACTACCGGCATAGGTGTGACATGGACATTGAATATAATCTTTGTTTTGTCCATGTTCATCTTAAGACCTATCCGTTGGGAGACACCATTGAGGTCATTGAGCATAATGCTAAGGTCCTCCAGCGATTCTGCCATAAGGACTATATCGTCGGCAAATCGAAGGTGAGAGTTATGTACTCGCCATTGATGTTAATACCGTATCCTTTCCAGTCCAGTAGCTTGAAAACGTCTTCCAACGCAGCGGTGAAGAGTTTCGGGGATATAACATCACCCTGTCTTACACCTCTCTGCAGTTGGATAGGTTTCGTACTCTGGTTCTGTACTCGGTTAGCCATCGTAGCCCTACCGTACAAACACTTCAGCACTTCAATATACCGACAGTCAACTAGGCACCGCTGAAGAGACTGTAGCACCGCCCAAATTTCGACGGAATCAAAGGCTTTCTCATAGTCCACATACGCCAGGCAAAGTGGCAGATTGTACTCTTCGGACTTCTGTACAATTTGCCGAAGGGTATGTATGTGGTCTATGGTACTGAAGCCTTTTCGGAAACCGGCTTGTTCGGGAGGCTGGAAGTCGTCGAGTCTGCGTGCGAGACGATTCGTAATGACTCTCGAAAACAGCACGTAGACGCGGCTCAGAAGGGAAATCGGTCTGTAGTTCTTCAAGAGAGCGTTGTCGCCTTTCTTAAAGAACAGGACCACCGCGCTTCTGCTCCACGCCTCCGGAGTAGTGCCACCATGGAGGACGGAATTGAAGAGCTTCTGAAGGACTTCAAGTACGGTGTTCCACCCGCTTTCAGAAGCTCCGCTGTAATTCCATCCTCGCCCGGGGCCTTGCCGTTTTTACGGTGGTGGAGAGCCATTCTAATCTCGCTCAGACTGACGTCCGGGATATCATCGGAATAGGAATAGTGTCGGATAAGACTTGCTCTTGGATCGTTACTCACACTTGCGTCTGGCTCCAACGATGATGTGTACAGCTGCCCATAGAACCTCTCAATCTCACTCAGAATCTCATTTGTCCCGGAAACGATGTTGCCACACTCAGTCTTCAGCCTTGACAGTTGTCTCTTTCTGGTAAACAGATCTCTGGCAAAGACTTTGGAGCCCTGGTTCCGCTCGATCGCTTCTTTAATACGAGCAGTATTAAAGTTGCGTAAGTCTCGCCGCATGCATTTGGAGATCTGTCTGTTCAGTTGCCTGTATGCTGTCAAATCTGTTGACGATTGCAGCCTCCTCTCCCGTCTAACAGCCATGAGATTAAGAGTGTGATCGGAGAGTTTTTGTGTTCTTCTGCGGCGGGTCTTGCAGAACTTAGCTCCGACCGCATGGACAGTTTCCACGAGCATGTCATTCATATCGTCCACTGCATTGCAATCCTCTAGGCATTGAAAGCAGTTTTGTATTTCGAGCTGAAAGGTTTCGGGATTTTGAATTAGAGCATGATGGGGACGGAGCGTTGACTTCATTAGACGAGACCTCTCCAACTTAACATTTAGGTTCAGTGTGCCTCTAACCATTCGGTGATCGCTGCCAGTTTTCACCCTTGCGATCACTGAGACATCACTGAACAGTTAGCGTCTGGTCGTCATAATGAAGTCAATCTCATTTTTTGTCGAACCGTCGGGGCTCGACCAGGTCCACTTCCTGTGGGGCCGCTTCTGAAAGAAAGAGTACATCATAAAGAGTCCCTCTTTCTCCATAAAGTCGGCCAGCTGCTGGCCCCTTCGGTTCCGTTGCCCTACTTCAAATTTCCCCACCCTCAACTCACCGCTTTCTCTTGTGCCTAGTTTTGCGTTGAAGTCTCCTATCAACACCGTGTAGTGGGTTTTGGAGGAATGCATTGCTCTGGAAATATCCTCATACATTTCCTCCACCTCCTCATCGGGATGTGCTGAGGTAGATGCATAAACCTGTATGACCTACAGCGAATACCGTTTGGTGATTCTGAGTATCAGGTACGCGACCCTCGTCGACACACTCCCAATCTTTACAACGTTGTTGACGAGCGACTTGTGGACGATAAATCCGACACCTCCTTGGGACAGATGGTCGCCCTCCCGGTGATAGAACAAGTTGCCGGACTCGAGGATTACCGTGTCCTCCCCCTCTCTTCGGACCTCGGATAATCCAATAATATGCCAGCGCAACTTGTCTACCTCTTCTTCCAGCTCCAGTATCTTCTCGTCAGTCCTCAGAGTGCGTGCGTTATATGTTGCCAGGCCGAGTCGTCGTAGGTGGCAACCGAACCTCCACCGGAGATTCTTAGCACCCCCCTGCCCCGCCGTTACCATGGTCGCCACCGTAGCCAGGAATAGCGGGGCCGCCGGGGACTGGGGGCCGTTTTTTTCGTCGTTATTCATGGGGGGATATTTGCCATAGTTGCCACGCTTGGCGAGCGGGTTGGCAACCGCAGTTTTTTATTATAACACAGTTGTTATCAGAAAGATGCTGCTGCCCATCTCCTGCCTGTCTCCCTCTGTCGCCTCTTACGACACCCACGGGAAGATATGGGGTAGTGGATATTCTCAACCGCCACTACACGGCATTGAAATATCTGAAATATATAATATTATATATTTCAGATATTTCAATACTTTATAATAAAGTCGCGTAAACGATAAACTGAAACATAAATATAAATATTTGTCAATTATTATCGATAGATGGCGATATGGCCCCATACAAGTATCAGTATTTCTCTATTATTGCTGATAGATGGCGATTTGCACTCATACGGCCGTTCTGACTTCAGCGAGTCCTGAGAGTCTGTTGAAAGATGGCGCTGCAAGCAACATTCGAATTAAAGTAAGCAGGACTTATTGCATAAAATAATAAACTTATTACATGAAATAATAAAATTTGATACGGAATAATAATGTTATGTTAGTTTGACTTGGCCATCAGGACAGGACAGAGGCGTTTTTGCGAACCAGTGGTAAATGAAAAAAGTGACTTTCAATAAGTATTGAAATCTACATTGAATAAAAAAGTTTCTGTTTCTGTTTCTGTATCGCATGAAAACACAATGTATCTCACAAGTAATACATATTACATTAAGTTAGATTGTTTCGTGCAATTGCCAAGTCAATCTATTTATTTAAAACATAAAAGATTTTTAACATGTTTATAGTCATTATAAGATGTTGTTAGGTTAGCTAATTACTTAATAACTTAAAACAGAAGGACCCTTAAGTAGGGACTGAATAAATTAACCGACTTCGTATTACATAGATCTCACTACTTTTTACGGTAGGACTGAGTTGCGAGACTTGGTTTTTTACAAGTTAAATTATTTCTTTTCGACTACCGAACAAGTATTAATAGAATCACCGGTGTTAGCCCTGCAAAGTTATTATTTCGTCGTGAACTGAGATCTAGGTTCTCACTTTTAAGACCACCACCAATTAGTGCACGATTACAAATGCTTGATAAAAAATTAAAAAAAATGTAGTCGAGGAAGCAGGTCGGTAATATTTAGTTTAAGGGAAAAGGTGATGGTAAGGGACTATAGAAATAAGGCAAAAAAAATGGATTTGTGGGGAAGTAAAGCAGTGTTTAACACCGGGGGTGACATATATGATTGAAGTTCAGGGGAGACTTGTAAAACGTCATGTGAATCAAATGTTGAAGTGTGCAGTAACAATTGAAGGTGAATAGTCATGTAATATTTATAAATTATTTGTGTAAATAACCTTCACTTTTATATAAAATAAAAATAAGATAAATATGTCCTAATTTTATAACATTGTGGGTGGGGAAGAGTGTGGTAACACATAATGGGAAATTTTACAAAGGTGGTGTGGGCAACACTCTCTCTCGCTCTCTGGACAAGTTAAGCGAATGTAAGTGTGTTCTAATAAAATTCGTGAATTAATTAATTTCGCGTTTCAATGAACATATCAAATTATTATTATAACCTAGTAATATAAATAACTAGAAAAATCAAATACAACATTGACCTTCTCCCTTGTTCTGCAGAGTTGTGAGAACTGCAGTACTCTCGCTGTGGCTCGCCAAAGCCTTTTCCATGAAGAGAATCTCTCCGGGTCTGGTGACGGATGAGATGTTTGTGTTGTTGCTGCGACGTCCGCTGCCCTTTCTTCGCCGGTGGTTGTTTTCTTGAAAGTTCTTGGTGCCGGCCAATGTGCCTCTTCTTTTTTCAGGAAGCTTGGTCCGGTGTACCATCGGTGGTTGCAGTTGAAGTCTTCTGGCACGTCGCGTGTTGCGTCATCTGCAGGATTTTGCGCTGTAGGCACCCATCTCCAGTCTTGCGGTTTGGTGAGGTCCTCTATCACCGCTAAGCGATGAGCCACGAACGTCTTGAAGTTTCTCGGGTCTGTTTTTATCCAGGAAAGTACGATGCTGGAGTCTGTCCAAAATGTTTTCTTTGTTACTTTTAGGTCCAATTCTTCTTCAGCGGAATGAGCCAGTCTGCTTCCTAGGAGGGCTGCCTGTAGTTCGAGTCTCGGGATGGACACTGGATTCAGTGGAGTGACTCTCGCCTTTGCTGCCACTAAGCTGACGTGGTAAGATCCATCTTGCCCTTCAGTCCTCCAATAAACTGCCGCTGCGTACGCCAGCTCGCTCGCATCAACGAAAGTGTGTAGCTCCTCCTCGGTGCAATGTGGCGCCAGGCATCTCGGAACTTGCAGGCCTTGGAGCAGCTTCATCGTCTCCAGGTAGGTTTTCCATGCTTCGTACTCCCTTTTTTATTTCGTTATCCCAACCGACGCCACGTCGCCATATGTTCTGAAGCAGCTTCTTGCCTTGGATGAGAACTGGTGATGCTAAACCAAGCGGATCAAAAGTCGGCATTACTGCGCTGGTAACTTCCCTCTTCGTAGGCACCTTGAGTCCTCTTGCTATTTCTTCTGGTGTATTTCGGAGGTTTGCCCTGAAGCCGATGGAATCCCTTTTGGTGAACCAGCGCAGTCCTAATGTCTTCTCTTCCTTCTCGCCTAGGTCCCCTTCTGTCTTTTCGATAGTGTCAATCTTCACGTCTTGCAGCAGCTTGGGTTGATTTGACGCCCATCCCCTGAGTTCGAAGCCTGCCTTCTTGTGTATGAAGTCCACCTGCGTCGTCACTTTTCTAAAGTCTTCTTCTGAGTGGAAGCTGTGCAGGTAATCGTCCATGTTGTAATGGTTTAAACTCGACCGCCCTTGCTGCCTCTGGATACTGCTCTTTGAAGTCCGCTGCGTTTCGGTTCTTCACATAGATTGCGGTGCTAGGAGATGATGTTGCGCCGAAGATAACAGATGTCATCCTGTACTCCTTCGGAGGCACGTCGTGACGAGCCCCGCGCCACAAAAACCTCAGGCTATCTCTGTCTTCTGGTCGAATGCGAACTTGAAGAAACATTTCATTGATATCGGCTGCACAGCTATCGGGCCCTGTCGAAACCTTAGTAGTATCCCGAAGAGCGACTGTAGTAGATCTGGTCCTGGCAGTAGAGCATCGTTGAGGCTTCTTCCCTTTGACTTGGCTGCAGCGTCGAAGACGATCCTTATCTTTTTCTTCAGTGGATGTACTACGGAGAAGTGAAGGAGGTACCATTTCTTCTTGGAGTCCTTTTGTGTCATAGGTGCTTCTTCTGTATACTTGCTGTCGATAAGAAGCTGGATCTGCTTGATATATTCTGCTTTCAGCTGAGGGTTCTTATCCATTTTCTTTTCAATATTGAACAACCAGTTCTTTGCAGACGAGTAGCTCTCAGGCATCTGTTTATCTTCATTTTTCCATAAGAGTCCAGTTTCGAATCGTCCATCTTCAAGTCTTCTGCAGGTTTTCTCTAGGATGGCGAGTGCTCTTCCTTCTGAGTCTGTGGTGGGTCTTCATGGTTGCACACCAAGCGCCTCGATAGCAAAGTGGTCCTTGATGGCTTGATGCATCTCCTCATCTGGTGTGCAGACATGTAGACACGTGTTCAAGAAGTGTACTACTCTTACAGCCCCGGTGTTTGATCCATGGAGCACCCATCCAAGCCCTGTTCTTGAAGCAACTAGTTCTCCTGGTTTCCCTTTCTTTACTTCTTGAGTCATTATCAGCTCCCAGTTGTCTTGACCCATGAGCAGCTGTGGTGATTCCCCTTTATAATAAAGGGAGTCAGCGATCTTCTTCAAATGTTGGCA
Source organism: Parnassius apollo (assembly GCA_907164705.1). Classification (NCBI taxonomy): domain Eukaryota; kingdom Metazoa; phylum Arthropoda; class Insecta; order Lepidoptera; family Papilionidae; genus Parnassius; species Parnassius apollo. The sequence goes on from CAJQZP010000067.1 coordinate 106,754, forward strand.
TTCCTCTATCCTTTCCTTCTCACCGGGCGGAGGAACTGTGGTGCAAGCTTCAGCTCGTTGATAGTTCGGACTCTCTTCAAGGTCTTCTTGCTTCCTTGTTGAACCCCCTTCACTACAAGGTCCAGCGTCTGAGAATCCTTTTTCTTGATTTTCCTGCCTCCTACTGTCTCGATGACCAGCTCCTCTTTGTTGCCTTGAGTGCCGACTTCTTCTGCCACCTTTGCATCAATAAGCGACACTGTCGATCCTTCATTCATGAGGGCCAATATTCTTTTGGATCCTTTTGGCCCGAAGACGTCCTATCGACTGGAACTATCTTCAGGTATGCCCTTGCGTTGTTGACTGCATTCACTGATGCCATGACGCTTGCTACTTCTTCTTGTGTTTCCACCTTCTTCTCTCCCGAGGTCCTGTTTTCTGATTCGACGTGCAGCAAATGATGATGCCACCTCTTGCGTTCCTTACATGGTGGTTTCTTGCAGCTCTGCTTTCGATGTTTTCCTTGAAGGCATTTGAAGCAAACGTGACTTTCCTTTACTGTGCCCATCGATCTTGCACCGACGTCTTCTGGAACTTCTGGCAGTCGACGAGGAAGTGTCCACCTTGGCACATAGGAAAAGTCTTTTCTGTTGACTGTCTTGTATCTTTTTCTTTAAAGTCCTTTTCCCTCGTAGAATGCATCGCTTGTCGATGAGTTCTTCTGAACCCGCTCTTCTCTTCTGAGGTCGCGAAGGCTCCACATTTGTCTGCTTCGCTGTTCAGGAACTTGGAGACCATCGTTAGGTCGGAGAACTCGCCCTCTTCTGTTGCTGCCGTAAAGTCATAGCATCGGAACTTCAGGATTGTAGGCATTTTTTCTATAATTTGCTTTACCATTTCAGGTGAATGCAGGTACTGCGGTTTCTTCAAATCCTTTATTGCTGCTACGCTGTTGTTGATGTGGCTCTCAAAGACGCATATATCTCTTGGATTTTCGGAAATCTTTGGTAACACCCTGACTTTGTCGAACCAATTCAGCCAGCACCAGCGCATCAGGTCTTCCATATCATCTCCTGAGGGCCTGCATTACTTCCAATGGAGAGGCTTCAGAGTATAGCAGGCTGTTGATTGCTTCTCGTACTGTATACTTTATACGTATACGTATACTGTATACGTACTGAATCCAGTGGACTGAATGGACTCACTGCGATTTGAGCCTTTTTTTTTGCGCCCGAAGCAAATATGGGCAACCCTCCGGAAAACGGGGGAGGGAGGTGGGGAATGCTCATAGCATACCACGCAGCCGGCTGCGTGGTTATGTGGAGACTTTTACCCACTAAACCCCACCTTTTAGGGACTGGCTTAACGGTCTAACTAGAGATCTCTAAGCCGTATACGAACGCGACCCTCCTTGGCAGAAAGGAGGGCGCAAGCGATTTGAGCCGAAATTTGCTCAACTTTTATACCCGCCGGCGTTACCGTACGGACGTTTTTTTTATTAAAACTTTTACATAACCCTTACAAACCATACATTGTTAGATTACTCTAGTAATGTTCTATAATATAAAATAACAATATAAACTATTAAGTTCTTTATACAAAACTTCTAGAGCAAAGCCCTACAAAATTGTTAATTTACTACACATTTTATCTTATATTTATTGAAACAGATGTCTGATCTACTTATTTCTTTTTGTTTACATTATGTTAGATATAAACCTTTAATCTAACACCAGTTTTCAAGCGTTAAACAAAACTTAATTTTTTTATAAGTATTTACAATACAAATTCTTGCTTACAAACTTCCATACAAAATTATTATTAAAAGCTAACCTTTCAATTTTGTAATTATATTTAAATTATATTCTAATATGAGTTAATACACTAATTGAGAAATTATAATAGTAAATACAGTTCGTCACTTGGTAAATTATGCTTTGTCGCAGGCGCTAACTACACTAATTAAGAAATTATAATAGTCTTAAAACATAGTTCGTCACTTGGTTAATTGTGTGCTTTGTCGCCGACAGGGGTTATTATCAGACGTGTATTCTTTAATAGTGTGCTCCTGTAAGCAAATTTGCGCATTTAAAATTTTAAGCTTGTAAATAAATTAAAAGTTAAAAATAGATAGCTCCTACATATTTTATACGTCGCATAAAGAAGAAATACGAATATACACCCAATCTAATGTTATGTGCATGCTGTGGCTTGTAGACACGCGTATATCCATATTTGAATGAGAGTTGAAATGTAGGTACGTTGTCACACCTTCACCACCACAGGATTGAATGCCTAGTTATCAGTAAAAAGGGTATTCGGTTCTCTATAAGCACCATACAAAACACAACATCTATAAGCTGCTATTTTACTCTCGTATTCTGTGAGAGTGTGGTGCTTATCCGGTTAAGCCAACCCATTCTTTCTACAAACGTAATATATATCAGCGGTAGAGCCAAGCTGAAGCTTTACATAGTTAGACATTTTATGGTGCTACAAATTATGCCACCAAAGAACTATTGAATCTTTGGAGTCAAGTAACCGATATTACTAGCTGATGCTTAATCCTAGTACTTACAGAAAGTGCATAAGTCTTCATTTGAAAGTTTGTAGAACGAGAATTCTATTTAACTGCAGCTCTTATGACAATCCGAAGTTGCAAGGGACTCATTGAAAAGTATATGCTCTGATGAGTTCATTATTTTAAAGCAAGTAATATGCATAATTAATATCATAATATCACGAGTCCTAACAACACAGATATTAAGATACTCCAGCACAATTTTTGTCATATGGTTGTTAGAATTTGCCACTGAATCTCTAAACCACCCGTCACCAGTATTTCTCCGAAACTTGGTTCTGTTTCTCTTCCGTGATTCTTGGTTAGCTTATAGTTAGGAATATTTAAATGTGCGATAGGCTATGCAGGTCTCACAATATCAGTTTCACTGCGACTTGAATTATCTAATTCGTAATTATTAATTTGCATAATTCATAATTATTTATTTGCAAAAAATGTAGGTAGATATAACAAAAGTATTATTAAAACATAAAAGTTCTGATACATTCTGCTTTACTGAGGCGTGCAAATTTTTACTAAATACTTTTAAACAATTTTTTTACAATTTTTGATGATTTTAATTTATTTACTATAATATAAAAATGTCCAATTAATAATAAAATAAATGTCAAAAGATTAATTATTAAAAAAATGTCACACAATCGTTTAAAAATGTAAAAGTATATATGTTCATATGTAAAAACAACCAACTAATAATTATTCAACTTTCGAAGTCTTAGATACAGATATTTACTTATATGTAGTTTTTTTTTTATTTTTATGATCAAGATACTCATTGACGGTATAAAAACTATAAAGTAAGAGCCATTCATGAAATTTGTTTTTTAACTTTGTCATTGGGAAATTTTTAAACTCATCGGGTAAAGACTTATGTACCATATTTTTTGAAAGAACATCAATTTAAATTTTGGAAGGTATATTTTGTTAATAGACAGTTCTCTTAAACGTTTATCTCTTAAAAATTATTACTTGGGAAGTGCATTCAGGGATTTGTTTTACAAAAATTGCGGCTTGTTTTTTATACACATTACACATGCGTGTGGTCGCACTTTTATTTCTTTAAATAATGGCTTGCACGATGTCATGGAATGTGCTCCACAGATTGCTCGAATGCACTTTTTTGGATTTTAAATACGCGTTCTATTTCAGAACAGTTGCCTCATATCAGAAGTCTGTACTGCAATATGGATGAGACATAGCCATGATAGGCGTACGCTGCTTTGGCAGATGCTATCTCCTGAAGTCGGTAATCTAGCTTTACCTTTATTATTTGAACCTAAGATATATTTTTCATTTTGTATTTTTTGTGCCTTTAAAATACATTTCCTAAGAATTTTAGCGTAAATAATATCTAGATTTATTAAAATTTTATTTGCTGCTGTAAGCAGACATTTACAATATAGTTTTCTTTTTCTACGCAAGATTTTTTATACCTCTAGAGAGCCTTTAAATTGTATTATTTCTTAAGGAAATCTAAAAAAAAATTGGTTGGGAAACACAAGTCGAAGAACAGTTTGTAAATATTATGAAAACTTGAAAATGCTTTGTTGATGTCTTGTTCAGTATATATTTCAGAAAAAGTTATTGGTTGCATACATTCCGAGAACTTTTCTAAGTTATCTTTCACAAAGTCTCTTTTTTTAAAACCAGTATTTTACTGTTTTGCTTACTTTTATAGAAAGCTCCATTATTTGTTCCGTGTAGTCAGAGAGGCCCAAATAATGTATAGAACCATTTGCTTGTGTAACATTGCTAATTAAGTGATCAATACATGAATTAATTTCGGTTGGGCAGGTTTGTGCTGTCTTAAGTTAAAATTTAGTAATAGGTCTTTAAACTTCTTAGAGTAATTAGTCTTTAGTATTTAGTCTTTTAACCTTCATAGTGTATATAGGTATTTAAATCTTCTGCTATGATTATTCGTTTTCCATTTCCTCTTGATAATTTTAATAATAATTTATTTAATTTTTTGAAAAATACATGTATATCTGAATTAGGTGTTCGATATATGCATAAAATTATAATATTAAAATTACCGATTTCAATTCCGTAACATTCAACATGTCTTGTCATTTCATATTCTTATCATTTAATCATTATAATTTATATCTTTTTCTTATCACTATACATACTCCGCTACGTCTTTCTCTTGGTCTGGAGTAGAATGATGCTAGCTGAAAACCTGGCAGCTTAAGGTGAGGTTCTTCGCCCCTTTTAATAAAGGTCTCAGTAAAGCAAATGATTTGAATATATTTGTTACTATTAGCAAGTTTGAATGAACTCACTACAATCAAATCTTGCTTCTGATTAGGTTGATATTTATCGAAAAAGCAGTTTTTTACGTTACAAGTTTTCAAAGACACTTCCGCTGATTTCAATTTCTTCTTTTTAATTTTTTCGAAGATATATGGTACCGTGGGAGTGATATTGGAAATAAAAATTAAGGCATTGAGGCCATATAACAAATCACAATTTTTACAAACTTCTTGAATTGTAAATTTATGGCAAATACCTTTACGAGCACGATAAAATTTAATGAAGTTTCTCGTATGGCTTTCAAGATTTCAAAGGCAACGACATTAACGTGTTATTTTGCTGGATTCAATTATTTCGACATAAATAAAACACACTATGGTCTTGGTCGTGCACTAATCCAGAATCCCGAGACATTTCAGCTCGAGTTACGTAACCGCTTTCAGTGCCTAGAAGATTGCAATGCAGTGGACGATATGAATGACAAGCTCGTGGAAACTGTCCATGCGGTCGGAGCTAAGTACTGCAAGACCCGCCGCAGAAGAACACAAAAAATCCAAGAGCAAGTCTTACCCGACACTATTCCGATGATATCCCGGACGTCAGTCTAAGCGAGATTAGAATGGCTCTCCAGCACCTTAAAAACGGCAGGGCCCCAGGCGAGGATGGAATTACAGCGGAGCTTCTGAAAGCGGGTGGAACACCGGTACTTGAAGTCCTTCAGAAGCTCTTCAATTCCGTCCTCCATGGTGGTACTACTCCGGAGGCGTTGAGTAGAAGTGCGGTGGTCTTGTTCTTTAAGAAAGGCGATAACGCTCTCTTGAAGAACTACAGACCGATTTCCCTTCTGAGCCGCGTCTACGTCCTGTTTTCGAGAGTCATTACGAATCGTCTCGCACGTCCCGTCACGACTTCCAGCCTCCCGAAAAAGCCGGTTTCCGAAAAGGCTTCAGTACCATAGACCACATACATACCCTGCGGCAGACTGTACAGAAGACCGAAGAGTAGAATCTGCCACTTTGCCTGGCGTATGTGGACTATGAGAAAGCCTTTGATTCCGTCGAAACTTGGGCGGTGCTACAGTCCCTTCAGCGGTGCCAAGTTGACTGTCGGTATATCGAAGTGCTGAAGTGTTTGTACAGTAGGGCTACGATGGCTATCCGAGTACAGAATCAGAGCTCGAAACCTATCCAACTGCAGAGAGGTGTAAGACAGGGTGACGTGATATCCCGGAAACTCTTCACCGCTGCATTGGAAGACGTTTTCAAGCTACTGGACTGGAAAGGATACGGTATTAACATCAATGGCGAGTACATCACTCACTTTGGATTTGCCGACGATATAGTCCTTATGGCAGAATCGCTGGAGGACCTTAACACTATCCTCAATGACCTCAATGGTGTCTCGCAACGGATAGATCTTAAGATGAACATGGACAAAACAAAGATCATGTTTAATGTCCATGTCTCACCTATGCCGGTAGTTGTTGGGAGCACTATGCTCGAAGTTGTTGACGAGTACGTTTACCTGGGACAAATAGTCCGACTAGGTAAGTCCAACTTCGACCGAGAGGTCTATCGACGGATTCAACTCGGCTGGGCAACGTTCGGGAAATTACGACACATCTTCTCGTCAGGTATACCTCAATCTCTGAAAACTGAAGTGTACAACCAGTGCGTGTTGCCAGTGATGACTTACGGATCAGAGACGTGGTCCTTCACTGCTGGCCGTATGAGGACGCTCAAGGTCGCTCAGCGAGCTATGGAGAGAGCTATGCTGGGAGTTTTTCTGCGTTATAGACTCATAAATGAGGATGTCCGCAGTAAAACCAGAGTGACCGACATAGCCCAACGGATTAGCAAGCTGAAGTGGCAATGGGCCGGCCATATAGCTCGAAGAACCGATAACCGATGGGGAAGAAAGGTTCTCGAGTGGCAGCCTCGTACCGGTAGGCGTAGTGTAGGGCGACCCCCCACTAGATGGAGTGACGACCTGGTAAGACATGCAGGAAGTCGATGGATGCAGGTGGCTCAGGACCGTGCTTTGTGGCGTTACTTGGGGGAGGCCTATGTTCAGCAGTGGACTTGTGAAGGGCTGTAATGATGATGATGATGATGATAACGGTCTCGGTACGTCAAATTTTATATTCATAAAATCCTTGGCATTATATAAGCTGCTTTATATAATGCGAAGGATTTTATGTAAATTTTGATTAATTTGAATTATTTTAAGATAATATGAAAGCAACTTTTCGGCTTGGTAGCGTAAGGCTAAGCGGTTGCCTACGTTAATACAAAGCCACCTTTATCTCTCGACTTCCTGCATGTGTTACCAGGTTATCACTTCATGAAACTGAGGATTATTCTACACTCCGCTTGCTAGTATGAGGCTGCCACCCTTAAATCTGTTTTCTTCATCGGTTGTTGGTTCTTCGAGCTTTGAGCAGACGAATTTCAATTTCGGTTTAGTGTTCAATTTAACTATATCGATTGGTAAAGTTCTGCTACAAATATCATCGTAATCGTAGATTCTACCGAGCAAAAACTCTGAACATATACCGAAAAATGTCTTTTTCCAAAATTGATCGCCTAACTAAAACAATGAACTCATTCGTTACATAGCTCACAAGCTCTCGATAAAAATCCTCGATGTTCTAGTTTTTGAGAAGCACAATTTGCATATACACCACTTAGTTATTTTGGATTGCAACAAAGTACGAAAAGATTAACTACCTCACTACGAAATACGAAACAATGCATACAATAACGATAATAATCTCGCGTGCATTGTAATCAGCGGGGTTACAGTATGTGGGGAAATAGTCTGTTTATGGTGGACTTTTGATAGGCGGTAACGGTTAAGAAATGAAATGAAGATTTATTTCCTTTGAAAAGGGGTACATTAAGGTGGTTATTGCAAAGTGTAGTTCAGCTTTTTCAGCCATCCATGGATAGCATGCAAATACATTTTTTATAATTAAGTTTACTGTATCAAAATATCGAATTCAATTAAAATATTCATCATAAAATAGTCATCGTTTACAAACTGCCAATAGTAATACCAATACATACAAATTTAAAAATAATTAAAATTTAAAATGCAATTAAAAATATATAACTACTGTTGTGTCACATCATATCAAATTTAGGTCGTCATTCACATTATAAAAACAATGATCATTTAGCTACCCGTAAAGGGCGCCTTTAAATCTATTAAGGGATAAGTCTTTTTAATTTTGGGGTATTTTATTAAATATGAGCATACACATCCAGTAGCAGATTTTTTTAAACCGAGCACTCTTGGGTATAATTTCAGCAGCAAGTCTATTGCCATTTCTGGTATTTTGCGTATAAATCTCTTTTGCTTGTCTGAAATACATTTTAATCTGAATACATATAAGTAAATCATTATCATAATAATCATTACAGACCTTCACAAGTCAACGACTGAACATAAACAATGGACTTTCGAATTTTATACAATTACATACAAAAAAGTTTATAATTAGATTAGTTCAAAATTTTAAAATCTCGTCAACTAATTGAATACGACTGCTCAGCGTTAGTCATATTTAGAATTATATTGAAGAAAACGAAATGAAATAATTTCATTTGGGTACCATTTAAGATATCATGAGATGTCCTGGGTTTTTTAAATGTTATGTCACGTGATCTCATGTTAATGTCATCTCCTGTCACTACGTAGTTTCATAAGTAGGCTCAAAATCACTCAGCGGGAAAACTGTGTTCAGAATTTTCTACGTCGTAAATTCCATAACAAGCACACCTATAGTCTATTAGTACAATATAAATAGAAACAGAAACAGAAATAGCCCAATAATGTCAGATTAAATAATTAAAGCGATATTATGCTGGTTATATTACGGTAGATAAAATTGGTCTTTAAGTATTCAAACTTCATTTTAAACCGAGATACATATATAAAGCAACACACACAGTATATAATACGTTATTAACATAATAACAATGTGTTAATGTCTACACTAAAAAAAATTAATTAGAACGGACAGAAGCACTGCCGATGCATATATATACACTGAAACTGATGACTTCGTAGGCTAGTTAATGTTTGACCGAAAAAAAAATCGCTTTTGTAGTTTAGATTTGTTTTTATTTCCCTTTGTCTAGATTCCCATTCTAGTTCGCCTCTAATCCGATTATATAAGCGTGACATCGAAGATGCAAAATTGTTCCATACTCAATACTAAACATCCACTGCTGGGAGATAGGCCTGACTCATTGTAGAGCGAATTCGTCTAAAATGCCGAGCTTAACAGGCTTTTGCAATTGCCATGCCAGATGTCTTGCATTTTCGACGTCGATCTAAGTTGCCAGTCCGGTATTTTAAGCCTGGCTTAAACTAATTTTTTTATACTGTTATATATTGGAAACCTTATTATGTTTCACGAATTCCCCACACTCGTCTTGTACGACTATGAGGAATTCCACATAGTTGTACAGGACAAATATGGGGAATTCCGCTACTGCGCGATGAAATGCGTTAATGGTTTCTCTACGTTGCCACCACACAGCTAATTTCAGAATTTACTTAGGTTAAAATAAGTCAGGCATATTAAATTAATAAAACCGTTACTTCAACATGCTCTCAAATCATATAAGTGATAATTTATGTCACCTGAGCTTTAGTCGCGCGGCAATTTACTCGTAAATTGTTAGAAACGAGCTTACGCTCACACCTAAGTGATTACATTTTCCAAGCTAAATAGGAAACTAGTCACTAAATTAGTTTCATCTTAAACATGATAGCAATTGTGAAACGTTATTAAATATAATATTTATAGGACAATTTTATAGAATTTTCTTTAAGTCGAATACCAAAATCATAACATCTAATCTGCTATTTCTTAGGAATCTTTTTCTGTCTTTTTTATAGTGGGGAAACCCTCATGAATACCTTCTGCTGCATGTACAACAGAAATGTGATGCCCGACTCCCACCAGCCAAAATCCCACGGTGGTCACCATCAGCGTATATGAGGGGTTCCGAGATCTCCGTTTCGAACGCAACCAGGGCCCCTCTCTCGCTTTGCTTTATTGAAAACATTCCGGGGGCAACGCTTACTGCCCCAGCCCTCTCGCAGTGATATCACGGTGTCGAAACCACTTCCAAGTCATCGTCCTCCTCAGGTGTAACATTACTAAAAGATCGGAGTTCCCGCCCTGAGATGACGGGAGAAGGAATTCTTGCCAACTTAATAACTTAATAAACTTAATTTCACAATATGAATAGAATAATAGGTTTAATGGATGGCAAAGACTTCAATTTCACCCTGTAGAATTTAAATGAGTTTATAATTCAAATTCTATTTCGCAGAGTACATTTAATTTAATACAGCACTTGTTCGTGCATATGTTATCTATAACAGACATTGTTGGTTTACAAACTTTAACTGTGCGAAGGTAAATAAAACAGCGGCATCTAGGAGTTATCTATGTTTGTATTAGTATTTAAGAAAATATTAAAATGTATTAATTTCTCATTCAGGCCACCCCTGTATTACTTTATAGGGGGATATGTTTCTTAGTTGCCACACTCGGTAGGTGGGTTGGAAACCGTAGTTTTGTTATTATTTTGTGTTGTTTTCGGAAAAATATTGCTGCCAATTACCGTTCAACTTCACTTTGTCGTTTCTTACGACACTTGCGGAGTGATATGGTGTAGTGTGTTTCTCCCTAGCCTCCCTATATGCTATTTTTTTTAAAATAATTAGTAATATACGTGGCAGAGCCACACTACAGCTATATTATGGTTTTAGCACGAATGGGTTTGCTCGACCTGGGAAGGACCACGCAGAGAATAACTACGTGAAAAAAAGCAGCTTATTGCCGCTGTGTTTCGTATGGTCAGTGGAGAGAACTTTTACTGGAAACGGGGCATTCCATCTTAGTCCTCGCGGGTGACAATGCATATGGATCTGGATTATTTATTGACGATAGATTTAGATGTGTAGTTGCCGCGTTGTACAGCGTCCACCTACAATCAGGTGGACTGAGTACTCGTTTTTGCGTGTTCATCCAATAAGAAATATTTTAGTATGAATCACTACAAACTAATCTTTAACACTCCGTTACTTGCAAATTTTTTATTTTATAGGATGAGGGTGAAAAACGAGCATACAGTCCAAATGGTGGTAAGAGCTTACTGTGGCTCATGGACACCTACATCTATCCTCGATTACGGATCAAATAGTAGATGCGTTGTCACCCGTGAGGACTAAGATGGAATGCCTTGTTTATAGTAAATTGGTCCTCAGGTTCTCTCCACACACCATACGAAACACAGCAGCATTGAAATGCTATTTTGTGATGGTATTCCGTGAGAGCGGGTTTCCATCCCCAGTGGAGCCGACACATTCGTGCTACAATTGTACTACTAATTCAGCTGCAGCATGACTCTACCACGTGGAAATGTCCTTGAGAAGGCCTGTTCCCAACAATAAGACTGTTATAGATTATTACAAACTTTTTACTTTATATACACCATTTATTTATTTATTTATTTATTAACCGTTAAGATAGTTAATCTTTTATACGCGTACATTCTGATTTCTACCACTAAAACTATTCTCTTTAACGTATAAAAATATATGTTTACGAGACTTCTCGCTTACAATTATTTTAATCTAAGAAAATAAATCTCCTCGTTACAGAATATTTTGTAGAGTTTACAATTTACCCACCAGTAAACGCTCCGTCCCCCTCGTGCTCTAATCCAGAATCCCGAAACCTTTCAGCTCGAGTTACGTAACCGCTTCCAGCGCCTAGAAGATTGCAATGCAGTGGACGATATGAACGACAAGCTCGTGGAAACTGTCCATGCGGTCGGAGCTAAGTTCTGCAAGACCCGCCGCAGAAGAACACAAAAACTCTCCGATCACACTCTTAATCTCATGGCTGTTAGACGGGAGATGAGGCTGCAATCGTCAACAGATTTGACAGCATACAGGCAACTGAACAGACAGATCTCCAAATGCATACGGCGAGACTTACGCAACTTTAATACTTCTCGTATTAAAGAAGCGATCGAGCGGAACCAGGGCTCCAAAGTCTTTGCCAGAGATCTGTCCGCCAGAAAGAGCCAACTGTCAAGGCTGAAGACTGAGTGTGGCAACATCGTTTCCGGGACACCTGAGATTTTGAGTGAGATTGAGAGGTTCTATGGGCAGCTGTACACATCATCGTTGGAGTCACACGCAAGTGTGAGTAACGATCCAAGAGCAAGTCTTACCCGACACTATTCCGATGATATCCCGGACGTCAGTCTAAGCGAGATTAGAATGGCTCTCCAGCACCTTAAAAACGGCAGGGCCCCAGGCGAGGATGGAATTACAGCGGAGCTTCTGAAAGCGGGTGGAACACCGGTACTTGAAGTCCTTCAGAAGCTCTTCAATTCCGTCCTCCATGGTGGCACTACTCCAGAGGCGTGGAGCAGAAGTGCGGTGATCTTGTTCTTTAAGAAAGGCGACAACGCTCTCTTAAAGAACTACAGACCGATTTCCCTTCTGAGCCGCGTCTACGTGCTGTTTTCGAGAGTCATTACGAATCGTCTCGCACGCAGACTTGACGACTTCCAGCCTCCCGAACAAGCCGGTTTCCGAAAAGGCTTCAGTACCATAGACCACATACATACCCTGCGGCAGATTGTACAGAAGACTGAAGAGTACAATCTGCCACTTTGCCTGGCGTATGTGGACTATGAGAAAGCCTTTGATTCCGTCGAAATTTGGGCGGTGCTACAGTCCCTTCAGCGGTGCCAAGTTGACTGTCGGTATATCGAAGTGCTGAAGTGTTTGTACGGTAGGGCTACGATGGCTATCCGAGTACAGAACCAGAGCTCGAAACCTATCCAACTGCAGAGAGGTGTAAGACAGGGTGACGTTATATCCCCGAAACTCTTCACCGCTGCATTGGAAGACGTTTTCAAGCTACTGGACTGGAAAGGATACGGTATTGACATCAATGGCGAGTACATCACTCACCTTCGATTTGCCGACGATATAGTCCTTATGGCAGAATCGCTGGAGGACTTAAGCACTATGCTCAATGACCTCAATAGTGCCTCCCAACGGATAGGTCTTAAGATGAACATGGACAAAACAAAGATCATGTTCAATGTCCATGTCACACCTATGCCGGTAGTTGTTGGGAGCACTATGCTCGAAGTTGTTGACAAATACGTTTACCTGGGACAAATAGTCCGACTAGGTAAGTCCAACTTCGACCGAGAGGTCAATCGACGGATTTAACTCGGCTGGGCAGCGTTCGGGAAATTACGGCATATCTTTTCGTCAGGTATACCTCAATCTCTAAAAACTAGATTGTACAACCAGTGCGTGTTGCCAGTGATGACTTACGGATCTGAGACGTGGTCCTTCACTGCTGGCCGTATGAGGACGCTTAAGGTCGCTCAGCGAGCTATGGAGAGGGCTATGCTCGGAGTTTCTCTGCGTGATAGACTCAGAAATGAGGATATCCGCAGTAAAACCAGAGTGACCGACATAGCCCAACGGATTAGTAAGCTGAAGTGGCAATGGGCCGGCCATATAGCTCGAAGAACCGGTAACCGATGGGGAAGAAAGGTTCTCGAGTGGCAGCCTCGTACCGGTAGGCGTAGTGTAGGGCGACCCCCCACTAGATGGAGTGACGACCTGGTAAGACATGCAGGAAGTCGATGGATGCAGGTGGCTCAGGACCGTGCTTTGTGGCATTACTTGGGGGAGGCCTATGTTCAGCAGTGGACTTGTGAAGGGCTGTAATGATGATGATGATGATGATGATGACCAGTAAAGTATAAATCGAAAAAAAAATTACAATTTGCTTTACTGTACAGCAACAAAGCAAATTAAATTATTATTACATCCATCGACATCCATTAAACCATTCATCCAAGGGTGGCACTGAAAATTTAAGTAATCAAGGAAGTGACACAATATTGCTATATAAAAATGTATTTATTTCTTTTCGAACTATTCTCCGCGAAATTTGACACATTTTTCATACGATGGAACCAACTATTGAAGCAACCATTCCATTCGGAAGTTGGGGTCTCCAAAATGGCCGCTTTGTAGGCGTCCACAGCTTCTTCAGGTGATGAAAATCTCTGTCCACACAATTTATTCTTTATTTTAGGGAAAGTATAGAAATCATTAGGGCTTGGGTTGGGGCTGTACGGCGGATGGTCTAATAATTCTATGTTTTCTTGCTCTAAAAACTCTTTTGTTCTGTGTGCGGTGTGAGAACTGGCATTGTCGTGATGGAGGATGATGCGGCGGTTGCAGTTCTCTTTACGGAGTTCAGAAATGACCTGTGGCAAAAAAATGCTAGCATACCATTCGGCATTAACCGTTCTTTGTCCCTCAAAAGGAATAGTCGTAACATGGCCGGTTTTGGAGACAAACGTGGCCACCATTTTTTTTGCAAAACTCCGTGAACGAACAATTTTTGTTGGCTTTAACTCATTTTCGAACATCTAAACTCGTGACTGGTTTTTTGTTTCGGGTTCGTACGCGTATATCCAGGATTCGTCACCTGATACGATGTTGTATACAGCATTTGACATCCTGCGTGGAATCTTTCAAGAGTTCTGACGCACCAAGTAACGCGAGCCGCTTTTTTGCTCTTCACAGAGCGAATGCGGTATCCATCGGGAAAACAACATTTTTATACCTAATTGTTCATGCAAGATTATTTGTATTTGACTCATGCCAATGTCTAAAGTTGCCTGAATTTCGCGGTATGTCACATGTCGATCTTCCTCAATCAGCTTACGCACAGCATCAACGTTTTCTTGGGTGACTGCAGTTTTTGGACGACCTTGACGGGGATCATCACTGAGCTTGACACGTCCACGTTGAAATTCAGCAAACCAGCGATAAATTGTGGTTTTGGATGGGGCTTCATCACCAAATGCGGAAATCATCCGTTCAACACACTGTTTTTGTGTTAAACCACTTCGAAAGTCATAATAAATCATCGCTCTTGAATTTTCTCGAGTCAATTCCATTTTCTCAACGACTAAACAAATTTGACAAAACCTTGTGACAAGACCGAGAATCTTTTTTTTAAATAAATAAATGGTATTCGATTTTTAAAACCAAGGAGTTTTAAATTAAAAAGATTTTAATATGACAGGAACAGTGGAAATATTCCATTCCCGATAATTTTAGTGCAGCCCATAGAATTCCACTGCAGAATACGAGTCTATAGTTCATAGGGGGGATTTTACCATAGTTGACATGCTTGTCGAGCGGGTAGTCAACTACAGTTTTCTTTTTTTATTGAAGAGGGGCATTCGAGCATGAATCTCACCTGATGGAAAGTTACTACCGCCGCCCATTAACAACTGCAACACCAGGGAAATAGCAGGTGCGTTGTCAGCCCTTTATTATTTTGACTTGTTATCAGAAGAATCCCGCTACCCATCACCCATTTCAATTTCCCTCTGTCGCCTCTTGTTACTCCATAGGACGATGTTGGATGGTATATATTCTTACAACGCCACTATACTATCACATGCAAATCCATACTAATATTTTAAATGTGAAAGTTACTCTGTATGCCTGTCAGTAACCTAATAACGACAAACCATTGCACCCACCGAAGTAAAGAAGTTTCACTTTGAATTTTTATGTGCATTTTTTTTTTCAAATTCCCAATAACAGCATATTGCACCCATCACTTAAGTTAGATGGCGCTAACAGTAGTTAAATTATTCAAAACCCAATTTACATTAAGTTAAAATTAAACGCAGTAAAATTCGTAAAATTAATCTTATTCAACACCTCATTTTTTATGTTATTTAAGAATAGTAAAAATATTGCGGATATAGTAATTTTAAAACAACAAAAATTGATAGGGGCGTACTCCGATGGTTTGGGCACGTTGAGACTAGATGAGTGAAGACCGAATGGTGAAGAAAATATATAGCGCGAAAGTAAATATTAAAATGTGTCAAGGTAGACCGAGACTAATACCCGTATTTATAAAGAAGTAATTACTTGTTGCTAAGTAATTTCTTAGTTTAGTCATTATTTAAGGTTGAAATTCTTATTTACAAAATTTCATTCTATAGTTGAGTAACAAACGTTACTTACTTACGTAGCAAATGCCCAAGTAACACTCTACGCTTGGTAGTTGTTTCTGTGTTCATAAACATCGTTCTTCATTATTATGAACGATATTTTGGCTTACTGTCAAAGGTTTCGAAATAACCAACAATTCGAAGGCATAATATTCCGTATGTTAAAACTTACGAACGACGATTAACACGAATTTTATGGCGCCGAAAATAAATATTCGTAAAAAATGTCGAAGTTAAATAACGTCTAAACTTTTAAAGTAAGGTTTATTTAGCAGAAATAACATAATCCCGAAAAAAGAGTTATATAATATATTCATCACCTGTCACTCCTATAAAGGGAGATGAGTTGGAGATGTGAGATGGCATGAAAGGGTTGTCACCCGGTCTCCTTAGCCTAGCTAAGATCTATTTGCCTATCGTGGCAAATTCGTTACCCCGTAAGCGCTTACTTGTTGTCAAAATCGTTATTTTAAAATTCAACTCTTATATGAAATAAAGCAAATATGTGGAAGGTCTTAAATAAGTAAAAGCATTATATTAATAGAAATGGGACTTGAAAAGGATTATTATAGTGGCGTATATGCTGCTTCACGAGCAACTGAGACCGAGGTAAACTTGGAATCGCTAACCGATTTGTCCTAGACATATCATTCTAGTGCCGGTGGTAAGTGAGTATGTTGTAGCAATACGGCTTTTCCGTGGACATCGAAAGCCATACCGTTAGTGGGCGGCGTTGACTGGTGGATTCGACCGTTTGGGGACTGAGGGATTACGCGGGTTATAATTGATCTTTTCGTTTGTCCTATATAAGAGAGACCATATTCACAATCAAGCTTGTACACTCCTGCGTCTTGTAGAGGAATATGGCACTTGACGGATAGTAAGAACTGACTAATCTTCTTCGGCGGCTTGTAGAATGTTCTAATAGAAGCTCGCTTCAAGATGTAGCCAATCTTGTCTGTGACACCTCTGACATATGGTAGTACAGCAGGCACACGCTCGACTGTGGCCAGCTTCACTCGGTCACTGTGGTCACACTCGGCGGTCAGGTGTTTGCTTAAATTAAAACAAGTGAAAATAATTAATATTAAACGCGAAAAAATATTTAGAATTAGATTTATTCAATGTGTAGTATTCGCGTAAATATAAGAAATTATTTCGCTACAGTATATTAGGTTCCGTAAAACATCTCAATCCTACGCCCGCAATCTATTTAATGTACTAGAACAGCACTCTCCTAATAAGACGAGCGGAGAGAAGACAAAGTGATGCTGGCAGGGTGCACTATTTATTTTCTACCCTAATTGCTTCATGCATGTTAGGTAACATTCACAACATTCTATCAAATTTTTGTTAATAGGTAAAAATTATCGTAGTATTGTGCATATGCAGGTGTATTAAATGCATGCAATGCATTTTTTTCTTAAGGGTAACAAATGAGTATGTGCTACACCACCACGGATAGACCTACACCTATTATCGAGGGATACCGAGTTCCCTTCACTCACCATATTAAACAGAAACATCTAATTTAACGTAAAATGTAAGTAAACCAAGTTTTAACACAAAATTAACAAAATCAATAGTTACAATATGATAGTTTTAAAATTTATTAATGCCTGCGTCTTTATAATCAACATAAAATAAGCTTTTATTGTATTATTTAAAGCAAATAACCTTGAATAAGGCGTTAATTATTGTAGAAATTCTTATTTATTCATCATATCTTCATTATTACAGCCCTTCACAAGTCCACAGAACATAGGTCTCACCTAAAAATTTAAATAAAGCACGATCCTCAGCTATCTGCACCCATCGACTTCCTTCTTATTTATTAAAATTAGTGAGTTGATTAAGATAAGATTAACATTAAATATGGTCTTGTAGTGGTAATAGGTTTCACAAGGTAAATTGCTTTTGGGTAAAAAAAAATTGTTTGTATATCTGGAAAGGAAATTAAGGAAAAAGAAGTTAAACAATTTAAAGTAGTTCTTAAAGGAGAAGTTATGTGCAATAGTGGACTTGTAAATAATCATGGTAATAGTTGAGACGAAATTCCGAGCACCTTTAAAAATTAAAGTTAAAGCTACAGCCTCTTACGTCCCACAGCTGGGCACAGGCCTTCTCTCAATTCTGAGACGGTTTTAGGGCAAAGAAATGTGCGCCGCGCTGCCCCAATACGTGTTGGCGAACTTCGCATGTCTTCGACATATTTTTCTATCTTTCTCTGACATGCAAGTTTCCTCACAATGATTTCCTTCATCACAAAGTACTTGATAAATAAGTGCTTAAAATTGCAATTAATATTTTCAATGGTGCCGGTAGGGTCGCATCCGGGTTGCCCCGTACTGTGAAATTTACAGGGTACAAGCGCTAAGCCTAAGATCTTCCACGACTCTTCGTAGCTTAAGTATAAATTGTACTAAATTGTAAATTGATAGCATACTGTGATAACCTTTGAGTTATGGTACATTTAGGAATAAGAGAACCGTTAATTATAATTAAAGATGTAATAATGTATCAATCGTTGGTAATCCTAATGAAGAGAAAAAGGGCTCTGTAAATTGTACTGTACTCTACTCGATATGTATTATTTATTATTTACTATTTTTGTATTAATTTGAAAATAAATAAAATAAAACGTAGCGTGGGACGTCCCCTGCTTAGATGATGAGACGATCAGCGTAAGGTGGTTGATTGAAAATGAATGCATATAGCCGAAGACTGGGCTAAGTAGTGTGCGTTAGGAGAAGACTATAACCAGTAACGTACTGCCGCAGGCTGATGATGACAACTTGGAAAATTTGTATATCCCTCTAATTGCATTGGTGAGCTCAGAGCCGATACCATCGTACCGACGACCTACTTCCTATCACTAGCCCCTGAAATTAAGTTTTATCTCTTTTCTCGATTTTGAGAAAAAAATAGGTCATCGCAGCTTCCGTCCATCCGTATGTTCTTCAATTAGCAAGGCGAAAAATGTTCTTCCAGCAAAATAGCTCCACACAAATGTCAACCTATTTCTTGAAATTTCTTTTCTATTTATTCATGAATAATGTACGATTTGTGCTGGAACAGTGGATAGGTTGATCGACAGATTCATTATTAAAGTTTTTTTAGTGTTGTTTGTACATTTTGAGAGTAGTTCACATCTGTATAAATATTAGCCACTTGGAGGAATTGATAGCAGGCCTGCGCCCAGGGGTGGAATGTATAAAGTCTTATTACGTACGTATAGCGGCAGAATGTCGTACATTATTACAGTCTGTCACCAAACGGCACATTATCTTAAGGAGAAACATAATATGACAACTACTAACTAACTAAAGTAAAAAAAGACAACATAAATTAAATTGTTAGTGTAAAATAATGTAAAGTTTACGAAAACACATTCTGTTTTTCAAGATTAAGCACGTTCTTGTAGAAAATGCTTGAAGCGTATTTACTTGTTGATTTTAACATTTTCGAGATAAGTAGACTTTGAAAACTAGCTTACTCTTAGAGGAGCAGTAATTTCTTTTGTCTGACGGATAAGGATTAAAAGATAGAAAAACGCTAAAGCAAATACTTATGCTTAAAGGTATATAGAGAGGTCAGTCTGTGTCTAAAATTAGCAAAGTTACTTTGACCACGATTAGAAATCCAATATCTTATTAGTTGCTTTTTATGACACGCAAGTCAAGTAACATAGTTGGTACGTTTTTTTTTTGTTATTAGTTCCATGGACAAACGATAACGCGGATTATCAAATATAAACTTTGCATAGAAGAATTTTGTGGCATTCGGTATTAGACCCAATGGATCGATGGAAGATTACGGAAGAAAGTTAGTGTCAATGTTTATTGATAGATATTTTATTTGTGTGGTATTATTATATTATTAGTATTTTTACGTGGTAGAGCAATGCTTCAGTTATATTAGTAGTATAGTTGTAGCAAGAATGGGTCGGCTCGCAGAATACCAGCGTAAAATAGTAATTCAATGCTGTTGTGTTTCGTATGTTGAGTGTAGAGAACCGGAGATACTTTTTACTGGAAACGAGGCATTCCTTCTTTGTCCTCAAGGGTGAAAATGCATCTGCATTTTGATTCGTAATCGAGGATAGATATAGATGTATATAGGCCACAGCAACCACTTACCATCAGGTGGACTGTGAGCTCGTTTGTCACCCTAACCTATGAAAAAAATATGGGGAGGGGGGGAGGTTACTGATGCGCGATAGTATGGTAAAATGATGGTGATATTATTATTTCTTTAAATTTAAGGTAAAAGACATTTAAGTAATAGTAGTGATAGACCGGACATCAGCTACAAAATTGTCGTCTGTAACTTTTGTCCTATAGGATTTATCTCCGATTTTTGTCATTTAGTCTTAGTGACATCGTCAAAAGGTCAAGACGCAGTCGTTTCGTAAATTTAAAATTTATTTTCAAAGAAAATATGCCCTGTTGTGCATTAAGATATTGTAAGTCACAATATGGATCAAAAAATGAACGTAATTTCGGTTTATTACCGTAATTATAATGTATGCTTACAAAATAATCTTTTAATTTAAAATATGTGGTTGATTTTTCTAGAACATTTATTATTTTGTCATAAGCGCCCTCTGTTATCCAGTAGTGTCACTATTTATTTACAAATGTGTTAGTGATTGACGATTGGCGTTATCGATAAAAAAATACAGAATGCCGATTTAATCATCTACAATATTTAAGGAGGTGAAACAGTCAACGATACGATATAAAAAATAGTAGTATATACCAACTATGCTAAGTAGCTGACTATGTAAAAGGGTGAAAATGTTTGTTTACGCATGCTGATGAGATTTTCTGTGTTGCTTTTGAGCATGCTGAGGATACTTGTTGTGCTTTTACACATCAAGCTTCATTGTCTGGTGGTTTTCAAAGACGGAGTCTTATAGATCCTGGCTTATACTGATAGGGGAGGGCTATAGGTTTGTTACATTAAAAACAATTTACACTGTTAAAGATATAAGATGCAAGAAGTTGTAGGTTAAGCCTGAGTTAGGAAATAAGGTAAAAACTTAAAGTGACGGTTTTTTATATATGTGGGTCTATAAGTATTGCATCTGATTAAATTGACATAATAACATAAAATTTACAAACTGCTTACGAACATATCATGTTTTTAAAAATAAATTGCTTACAGAGTTCTATGAACCGGCATTATAATTATGGTTTTTGTATAAGCACGTACTGCTACGTTGGTCTAGTGGTTGTAGTAGTGCGACTGCTGATCATGAGGTCCTGGGTTCGAATCCTGGGTCGGGCCAAAAAATCAATTATTTAGTTTTTCTGTCAAGAAATTCTCAGTAGCTGCCTGGAGGTTATTACTCTCCAGCTGCTTACAAGTATGCTAGAAAATGTATTTTTGTAAAAGAAACGAATTCAAAAACATAGAGGCGCTCTCCTATTGCATTTGGCGTATCTCGATGTGCTATGATATTCTATTATTATAGCATCTAATTGACCGAGCGACGTTATTCAAGATGCCACCAATGTGACTGCTGTTTGAATTGATTCTTAGTTATTGGAAATTAAGTATTTTATTTCATGACACTAAAGTGGCGTAAAAAGTTAATATGATTTTTATGTGTGATAGCAGCCACAATAATTAGATTTATACAATAAAACAATCATTCATATTCACTACTATTATATCGTAATACATTTCAAACTTAGTAACCTTCAACAACGTTATCGATATTTTGATGTCGAAACGGGAACATTAAACTTAAAAAACCGATACTAAAACCGATTATTTATTATCTATATTATATAATTATCTTATATTTATTAGCGTCACCTAATGGGGAATAGCTGAAATGTTTTCCATACAAATAATCAGCGTAGTGTTGCTATATTTCGCTAGAGGGTATCACACACGCACGAGCTCACAGTTTTTGTATGGAAACGTTCTTAATGTCCGCTCTAAATCTCTTTGTCTCTATATACGAGGGCGACACTGAAAGTTTTTAGAAATAGACACTTGTAAAAGAAAAAAAAAAAAAATTTTGAAAATGCACTTTTTTTTCAATAATAATGTGTATGTATTTTATTAATTTTTCATTTGGTTATGATTTGGCGGCCAATTGAAAATTGTCTGTGTCACTTCAGCATGAATTTAACTCGATAAAATTTTCGTCCAACGATTTTTTTTGACTTTCGATGTCATTTAAGTCAACAAGAAAGTTATGATAGACTTCGATTGGCCATTCACGATGAAGCCCCATCTCGTGCCACTGTTTCAACTGGTTTAATGAGTTTAAACGTGTAAACACTAATCTCACCGACGATCTGCGTGAGGGACGGCCTTCTACGGTGATGAATGAAGATAACATCAGTGTTGTGCGGCGTATGATAGAGACTGACAAAAGTATTACTTATCAGCTGATTTAGATAAACTTAAGCATTGGTATGAGTCAAGTGCACAAAATCCTCCATGAACATTTAGCGGTCAGGAAGCTTTGTGCCCGGTGAATACGTCGTAATTTGACAGAGTTCCAAAAACTCCGTCGTGTGGATTGGTGTCGTGAAATGGTTTAAAGATTTCACGGAGGTGACTAAAATGCTGACGAAAGCTTTATGTGTGTTTCCTTTCGAGTAGTTGCCAACTAAAGTGAAGAGAGGCTGAAGCGTGGGAAAAAGATGGTGGCTTAGTTATTTGGAAGGACAGGTGATTACGTAAAAAATATTTTCGAGGATCGAAAACCAGTTACTGCAGACTGATACACTAACAATTATTTGGCACTTGTCTTGGAAAAAGTTCTGGAGAAACGAACTCGCAGTAGGATCCTTCTTCATCACAACAACGCCTCGTCGCACACCGCCAAGCAACCAATCGACTATATCTACCCTATATATACCCTATAAACCTATAGCTCCGACCTCGCACCTTGCGATTTTTATTTATTTCCGAAAAAAAAAGAATACTTTGAAGAAAACTTTTCGTGGACGCCGAGGAAGCAGTCGCTGCGTTTCAAAATGCTGTCGAAGAGACCCCTAAGTACGAGTGGGCAAAGTGCTTTTCTCAGTGGTTCCATCGGATGCAGCGATGTATTGATGTAAATGGCCACTATTTAGAAAAGATATAATAAAACTAATAACTTGTTAGTTTTTTCAGTTTTTTTTTATTTTCAGTATCGCTCTCGTACCTCCTAGTAAAATTGATAAAATTAAAATTGACATTTTGGCATGTTTTTTAAACTTCTGGGCACATACGTGTTCTCATTACTGAGTAGTGCGGCACTTATGGCGAAATATAAAGTGATATGGAATTTTGAAGTTTCACCCCATTTTAAACTATGATTTCGTTTCACTTCACTTGTTCGGTATCAAATTTTATCTACACAAAATACAGAGCACTTTGCCGTCAGACCGTCTCACAAAAATTGAAGCATAACAAAGTAATAACATAAAAAATTTATATTCAAATTTGCTGCCTTAACACTTTCACAATTTCTATTAAATTTTTCTAAAGCAATACACAATCGATTTTCTTCAGTTTACATATTACAAAATTTAACCAGATTATTGTTGATATCTTAGTAATAATAGTGAAGAGTGATCAGATAAATAAGTGGTTTCCAATTATTTTTCACTTGAGATAAAGCTAAAATTCCTTTTTCTTTTAGGCACGGAAACCTTAAAATAAGTTGTTATTAGATAATTCACGATATAAGAATATCTAATACGACCTTGAGCGTTCTCATACGGCCATCATTGAAGAACCTCGTCTCAGATCCATAAGTAATCACTGGCAACACGCACTGATTGTACAATCTAGTTTTCAGATTTTGAGGTATGCCTGTCGAGAAGATGTGTCATAATTTCCCGAACGCTGCCCAGCCGAGTTGAATCCGTGGAACTCAGTCAAATTAGGACTTACCTAGTCGGACTATTTGTCCCAGGTAAACGTACTCGTCAACAACTTCGAACTTAGTGCTCCCAACAACTACCGGCATAGATTTGACACGGATATTAAACATAAACTTTGTTTTGTCAATGTTCGTCTTAATACCTATCCGTTTCGAGACACTATTGAGGGCATTGAGCTTAGTGATAAGGTCGTCCAGCGATTCTGTAATAAGGACTACGTCGTTCTCAAATCGAAGGTGAGTGATGTAATCGCCATTGATGTTTATACCGTATCCTTTCCTGTTCAGTAGCTTGAAAACGTCTTCCAATGCACCGGTGAAGAACTTCGGGGAAATTACGTTATCCTGTCTTAACTTGTCCTTGTCTACCTTACTGCAATTATATAGGTTTCGTACTCTTTTTCTGTACTTAGATATCCATCGTAGCCCTACTGTGCTAACATTTTAGCATTACGATTTACCGAATATCAACTTGACACCACTGAAGGGACTGTGACATTGCCCAAATTTCGACAGAATCGAAGGCTTTTTCATAGTCCACATACGCAAGGCAAAAGTGGCTGATTGTACCCTTCGGTCTTTTAAAAAATCTGCCGCATGGTATGTATTTGGTGTATGGTACTGAAGCATTTTTGGAAACCGACTTGTTCGGGAGGCTGGCAGTCGTCGAGTACGCGTGTGAGACGATTCGTAATGACTCTCGAAAACAGCACGTAGACGCGGCTCAGAAGGGAAACTGGTCTGTATTTCTTTAAGAGAGCGTTGTGGCCTTTCTTGAAGAACAAGACCACCGGAACTTATGCTCCACGCCTCCGGAGTAATGCCTCCATGGAGGACGGAATTTAAGAGCTTCTAAAGGACTTTAAATATCGCTTCTCCACTTGCTCAAAAAATCCGTTTTTAAGATGCTGGAGAGCCATTCTTATTTTGCTCAGACTAATGTCCAGGATATTATCAGAATAGTGTCGGAAAACACTCGCTTCTCACACTTGCGTGTGGCTCCAGCGATGATGTGTACAGTTGCCTATAGAACTTTCATCATCTCACTCAAAATCTCAGGTGTCCCGGAAACTATGCGGCTACACTCGGTCCGCAGCTTGCAGCTCTTTCTAGCTGACAGATCTCTGGCAAAGACTTTGGTGCCCTGCTTTCGCTCAATCGCGTGCGTAGTAATGTGCGTAGATTAGTTTGTAAACCTCTATGACCAAGCAGAATTCCGTTTGGTGATTATGAGTATAAGGTAATGCAACCCTCGTCAAAACGCTCCCAATCTTTACAACGTTGTTAACGAGAGACTTGTGGACGATAAATCCAATACCTTCTTAAAACAGATGGTCGCCTTCCCGGTGATAGAAAAAGTCGCCAGATTCTATAATCACCGCATCCTTGTCTATCTCATCTTCCAGCTCCAAGATCTTCTCGTCCGTCCTCAGTGCGCATGCGTTATATGTCGCCAGGTCGATCCGTCATAATATTGGTTCTTCGTCTTCATCACTACTTTCAGATAAGTTAATGATTATTTTGCATAGTTTTAATGTGTTTGGCGAGTTATTTCTCATTTTCTTCTTTAAATAGAGAAAATAGTCCTGTGGATTCTTCTTTGTCTTTATTTTACATGTATAGTCTTTCTATACTCGTTAAAAAGTTGTGTTAATAGTTCTTTCACTTTTAAACAGCGTCCATAATCGCCTTAAATAACTCTTCAGTTCAGTTCCTTCTTGAGCTGACAACTTTTCTTTAGTATTCGTTTGGCATATAAAAATAAATTTGTATAAAATCCCCATTTGCAAGTAATAATAATAGAACTTCCAATGTTACACATTACGTATATATTGCCATCTTATATCGACCATGTATGGAAATCTTTTATAACTATCCGGGATTGATGTCCACACAAAATAATATGAAGTATTGACACGCCGATTCGCAGTCAAATCAAAGTTCGCGTCATATAATGATCACTTAACTTAAATAAATACTTATTTTTTTTTACGATGTTTTATCATCTAACTGTGAAACCTACACACTTTGAAAACTTGAGCTCCATACAAATTAATATAGGTACATTTTACTTACTTTTTGTTATTTTTACGCCGGAATTCGAGTGAAATGTCAATTCTACGCACTGTACGAAATGTACTAACGATAAAGTAATACAATCTAGAAAGTATGGCTGCGAATTTTTTTGACTGGCAATCTCTCCTTTATGGCCATCTCTCCTAAAATCACTACAAGTGAAGAACGGGCGAAAAAAAAAATAAAAAAAAAAAAATTTACCCGAAGCACTACAGAGGGGACAAACGATGGGGTGACACAACTAAGCAAACTTGTTTATGTTAAATATATTATATTGTTTTTAATTTAGTTAAAGTAAAGCTACATCAATTCACGTTCTACTCCTGGAGTACAGGCATCCTCACAACTATGACAGAGCTTTTTTAATTTCTCAGAAATTCAGTTTTCCTCAACATGTTTTCCTTTATCGCTGAGTAAGTGATAAATCGTCATTTAAATAAAAATTTCAAATAACATTTTCATTGGTGCCGGGATCAAACCCAGATTTCTTGTGTTCTGAAAAATATATGCCGAACGCTTACCTCCTCAGCTTCCACCGGCCTTCAGAAAATGAATATGAAAAATTAAATAGAGGGGTATTAATTAAATTGAAAACACAACACCAAGGAATTAAAAAGATATTAAATTAGAATACAACCTTCATATGGTTAAACTAAGGATATATTTACTGAAGGAAAAATTTAATGGGCATTTTCGTAGCTAGAAACAAAGCTATCGTCTCATATTAAGCTTACAAATGTACCTACATCGTTTTGACCTAATCTCTGGCACAATCTCTTTTCTCAACGATTTACTCCCGACGCTCATAAAACGAGGATAAAATTCGCTCATAAAAGTGATCCCAACAAATCAAAACTTACAATCTTTTATTATATTGTAGTACACACGCTATAGGGAAGGCGGAATCATTTAGGTTATTTTGTATTCTTGTTTTTGAGGAGAGCGATGATTACTACAGGAGTGTATTTGTCGACAGATTCAGTTCATGAAGGCTAATATTCTTGAATTTGCTATTCATTGATAAGCTCCGAAAAATCTTATGCCTAGATTTTGTCATAAGACAGCTATTATATCAGCATATAACAGTTACCAATAAACATATATTCTTACACCTATAATTGTATTCTGGTATATTCAACTGTGTAGTGACGATGAAAGAATATTCACTCCTCCAAATCTTCCGGCTGGTGTTGTTAGAGATGACAGAACAAAACTGAATGGTGATGAGTATCGGCATCTTCCTGAAAACAACTCGAGTGGCAACTATCGAAAATTCTCCCATATGAGGACAATTTATTAGGGATTCCTATGTTCAGCAATCTTTTATAAGCTATAATGGATTGATAGAAGATTATAATATTTGACCCGAAAAAGGTCAAACAAGAGTATAAATGTCCGCGGAGTCCATTTAGCCATTTCTTCTTCAGTATGAGGAACAATAATTTGAAACTGTAGTAAACAAAAAAATAACTTAAATTACTTTTCTTAAGTTAATCTTTATTTTGCTTTTTATTTTAAGAAAAAATAGTAAAATAATGTTATGCAACTATTACGTTTAAGCTCTGAGAAGAGGCGAGCAGTTAATATTTTATTTATTTAAAGTTTTCCTTAGACAATAAATAAACTCACATTTCTGAGGTATTATTTTAACTAAATATTAAAAAAGACTTTAAATATTTAATTAAGGAGTATTAAAGTAATGATGAGATACCTCTCAACGGGTTCCCTCCTCGTCGTTGCTTAGTAGCCGTGGCTTGGTTACCCGCGATGAACTAAGAGGAACCCCATTTGGCTAGCCCTTGTTGTAGCGGCCGGCCCACTTCGGGTCACTCCGAGTGGGAATGGTGACCTCACTTCGGATGTGTGATGGTAGGCTGCGGCGAAAGCGGTGTTCACTCCCCCTACTGCTGCAGCCGAGGTGGAGTTGCGAGAAAGAGAAGTACCGCACCGTTGATGATGTGGTGGTGGGGCCGCGAAGGGAGAGGAGTGACGATATTGTAAGACACCGCTCTCCCTACCCTCCGCGGCCGAAACTTTGTTGGCGGCGGAGTCAGAGACCAGATACACCGCTGTAGTCAGGAAAGCGAACCCTCGTTTTCTTGGCCCCATGGTCTCCATTATCGGACTCGGGGGAGGGGGTCCGTTACGCAGGTGGAGTTGGAGGCCGTGAAGGAAGGCACGTTTTGTTAAACTGGTGCGCCATGCCTGAAAAGGGAAATGCGAAGGAGAAGTTCTCCCCTGAGGAGGGCCTGGGTTGCTGGTGCTGGTAGTACCGTGAATGTTTGCGAAAGTTTTCTTGTGGCCCTGCTGATTTGCGGCGATGGTGGAACACCGTGGGGCTTTAGTCTTTGCGAGTCCGATATAACCCGTCCTTTCCCACGCAAGGTACTTAAAGATGTTAAAAATTAATTAGCTATATAATTTTTACATCTAGTTCCAGAAATAATTTAATACGTGTGATGAAGTAACCTCTAAACAAAAGCTTGTCTAATCTTCTTGTATGAAGGATAATGTGAAGATCATATTGGATATTGAGTAATAATATGTTATAACAGGGTTTCAAGGGCTTGACACTGTCTGATTGTTAAGCCGAAAATCCTGGCTCCAATCACATCCTTAGTAAATATTAATGCAACAGGTATACGCAATCAAAATAAAAGTTTGTTTTTTTAATTTTATGGATGGGGATGATAAACGAGCACACAGTCCACCTGATGATAGTAAGTGGATGCTGCAGCCTATAGACATCTACACTTTATGTAAAAAATGTAATGTTGAGGAAACGCATCTGTGGCCACCACTGTGTTATTTTTTATTTCCATTCTTTCACACAGCTCATAAAAAATCCACTGATGACCATAGAACCGCATAATTTTGCCTTACAGGGGAGATATCGCCATAGTTGCCACGCTTGGCTGGCGGGTTGGCAACCGCAGTTTTACTGCGTAGTTGTTTGTACAATTACGCTGCTACCCTTTTCCTGATTTTTTCCCTGTGTTCCCTCTTACGGCACCTACTGTACGATATAGAATAATAACAAAAATATAAGGCAATTTATTGGGAGGCCTAAGTTCAGTTCATGGGCCGCTTAAGCCGTATACTAACAAGTAGACTGTAAGCTTGTTTCTCACTCAAATATAATAAGAAACAACAACAATAAGGTTCTACGATTCTATTGAAAGGACCAGCTTACGTTTTACGCAATTCCTAAATCCTGAATTGATATTATCCTTTTCAGACGCTGAACAAAGCTTGGTCGCCCAGGTTATTTTACAATATACTCGTAACTGAAAAAAACTTTATTATAAGACACCCATGTCCAGTAGTAGACTTCTACGAGCCAATAACAAAATAGAAGAATAATGTTTAAAATTATGGAAAATTTCGAAATCACGAACAATAACTCGAAAAAGCTGTAGCTTAACGTGGCCATTTGTTTTTATTACGTAACAAATTGTCGGGACGTGGTTTCCGTTCTTTTCAGAGCATAACGTATTATGAGATTTTTCATTTCTTCAAGTCATTATTCTAGGATTCGTTTTATTAATCGCATTACAATTTTATTTTGGACGTAAAGATGAAATATTCTTAATACTAAAAATTTCAATAGTTTTTTCCGTGTAGTGACGGCGGAAAGAATATATAAGAATAAATCGTATGGCAATCTATAGAGGATGTTTATTTCAGTATTTGACTTTGGTTAGAATATAATGAATTAATTTAAAACAGTAAATATCTGACTATTAGCTTAATTTATGAGTTAGGTCTCTATGTATTGTAGTGAAGGTTGGTTGAGGCAGAAAAAATATGAGAGCAAAATTAATGCTGTAACTACGAGAGCTGCACTAAAAGTATCGGGAATGGAATATTTACACTGTTCCTGTAATTGAAAACTACTTGGTTTTAAAATTCGAATACCATTTATTTATTTAAAAAAAACCGGCCAAGAGCGTGTCGGGCCACGCTCAGTGTAGGGTTCCGTAGTTTCCCGTCCGTCACAATAAGTGTTCCCACTTATGAGTTTAAAGGTGGGTATCCATTATGTTCGCGCTCCAGCAGCGCTCCGCGCTCCTGCAACTGCTCCCGGTAGTGGGTACTGTTGTTACCATCCAAGTTCAAAATAATTTTCCTAGAAAGTCCTTATAAAGTTCTACTTTTCAGATTTTTTTCATAATTTCTAAACTTATGGTTCAAACGTTAGAGGGGGAGGACACATTGTTTTTTACTTTTGGAGCGATTATTTCCGAAATTATTGACATTATCAAAAAATGATTTTAGTAAACCCCTATTCATTTTTAAATACCTTTCCAACAATATATCACACGTTAGGTTTGAAATTAAAAAAAAATCACTTCCCATTTTACATATAGGGGGGCTACCCTAATAAAACATTTTTTTCCAATTTTTATTTTACCACTTTGTCGGCGTGATTGATACACATATTGGTACTACATTTCAGCTTTCTAGTGCTAACGGTCACAGGGATTAAGCGAGGACGGACAGACGGACAGACAGACATGGCGAAACTATAAGGGTTCCTAGTTGACTACGGAACCCTAAAAAAAGATTCTCGGTCTTGTCACAAGGTTTTGTCAAACTTGTTTAGTCGTTGAGAAAATGGAATTGACTCGAGAAAATTCAAGAGCGATGATTTATTATGACTTTCGAAGTGGTTTAACACAAAAACAGTGTGTTGAACGGATGATTTCTGCATTTGGCGATGAAGCCCCATCCAAAACCACAATTTATCGCTGGTTTGCTGAATTTCAACGTGGACGTGTCAAGCTCAGTGATGATCCCCGTCAAGGTCGTCCAAAAACTGCAGTCACCCAAGAAAACGTTGATGCTGTGCGTAAGCTGATTGAGGAAGATCGACATGTGACATACCGCGAAATTCAGGCAACTTTAGACATTGGCATGAGTCAAATACAAATAATCTTGCATGAACAATTAGGTATAAAAAAGTTGTTTTCCCGATGGATACCGCATTCGCTCTGTGAAGAGCAAAAAGCGGCTCGCGTTACTTGGTACGTCAGAACTCTTGAAAGATTCCACGCAGGATGAAATGCTGTATACAACATCGTATCAGGTGACGAATTCTGGATATATGCGTACGAACCCGAAACAAAAAACCAGTCACGAGTTTAGATGTTCGAAAATGAGTTAATGTCAACAAAAATTGTTCGTTCACGGAGTGTTGCAAAAAAAATGGTGGCCACGTTTGTCTCAAAAACCGGCCATGTTAAAACTATTCCTCTTGAGAGACAAAGAACGGTTAATGCAGAATGGTATGCTAGCATTTGTTTGCCACAGGTCGTATCTGAACTCCGTAAAGAGAACTGCAACCGCCGCATCATCCTCCATCACGACAATGCGAGTTCTCACACCGCACACAGAACAAAAGAGATTTTAGAGCAAGAAAACATAGAATTATTAAACCATCCGTCGTACAGTCCCGACCTAAGCCCTAATGATTTCTATACTTGTCCTAAAATAAAGAATAAATTGCGTGGACAGAGATTTTCATTACCTGAAGAAGCTGTGGACGTCTACAAAACGGCCATGGAGCCCAACAAGGATGGTTGCTTCAATTATTGGTTCCATCGTGTGGAAAAATGTGTCAAATTTCGTGGAGCATCGGATCATTCGGAGGCATTTCTTCGAAAAGCAATAAATACATTTTTAAATAGTAATGTTGTGTCACTTCCTTGATTCCCGAAATTTTCAGTGCCGTCCTCGTATTCATTCACATACGGGTAAATCTGAATTATAGTATTTTTTATAGAAGAAAACGAGCATACGATTCACTTGATGTTAAGTGACTACCGCAGCCCCTGAACAAACGCAACACCAGGGGAATTGCAGGTGCCTTTAGAAAGGAGTAAGCTATTATCTTGAACAGGTCCCCAGGTCATATCGGCCCGGAAAGATCTTCAGTGGTAAACTATTCCACAGAGAGGTCGTACGCGGAAGAAAACTAGCGGAAGAAGATGGTGTAGATGGTATCGGGAGGTTTGCCCTGTAGTGCGTTTATGACATTTTGCGGCTAGGATTAATTCGAACAATTCCACAGAGCACTTCCCCTGTTAGGTGCGATAAAATACGCAAAGAAATGCAACATCTCTTCGCAGCGCCAGTGAATCGAGCCGCTCTGCGCTGGATGCGGTCAAGTGGAAGGAGCTGGCACTGGGGAGCCCCATCCCAGAGATGATAACAGTGCTTACAGTCGTAACAGAGATGATCCCAAGTGCGACCAAACCTGCGCCTTGTAAAGTTGCAGGTGGTGTGGCGGCATGAAGTACTGTCCCTCTCTGTTGAGCACGCCGAGCTTTTTATAGGCCAATTTGGCCTTTTCTTCCAAGTGGCCACGAAACTGCACGTCACTCGATATGTCGACGCCAAGGATTCCGATACTGGCTGAGGCAACAAGAGAAATGCCTTGAAACTGAGGAGATAAGACAAAAGGGTTCTTTTTAGCGATTAACGCGCTAATTTGTGTCTTCTGAGGATTAAACTGGACTAAGTTTAGTTGCCCCCAATCTGAGACTCTGTTCAGCAAAGATTCGACTTCAGACACAAGTTTGTCCCGGTACTCGGAGACGTTAGATCTACGACGAATAGGATCTTTTTCATACCATGTTTTATGCAAATAAATATAAACTTATGGTCGTTTTCTCGTGATACCTTCCTTCACTAACGAGCAAGTGATGAATCGGCACTTATTTGCCAATATATTAAAGCTAATTTTTGCCCGCGGAGTTCGAAGTGAGACGCTTGAGTAATATAGAGGTTTAGTAAAAATTACAGCCTATTTATCTCTTAACACTGGGTACAAGTCTACTCTCACTTCTGACAGGGTTTTAGGGCAACGAGTTGTCGGCCGCGCTGCCTTATTACGTATTGGCGGACTACTTATGCATTCTCAAATTTTATTTTTATTACTCAGACATGCAGATTTCCTCCCGACGTTTTCTTTCACCGCCGAGCACCGCCTGTCACCTATGAGGACTAAAAGAAAAAGGTCTCCAGTACTGTATACTAACCATACGAAGCACAGCATTATGCTTTTAATTAACGCTGAAGGAATCAGGATCCAAAATGCAGATTCTTTGTCTCCTTTCAGGACTGAGATGAAATATGCTTTGTCACCCTTCAGCATTAAGATGGAATGCCTCGTTTTCATTTAAAAGTATTCTCGGTTCTCCACACTCACCATACAAAACACGGCTAATAATCTGTAATATTGCTTACGATAGATGGTGGTATATCATGTTTACATCAGATTTTTATACTTGGTAGAGCCATGCTGCAGTTACATTAGAAGTATAGTTATATATGTATTATAGACCGGGAAAGGACCACGCTCTCACAGAATACCACTGTGAACTAGTAGCTTAATGCTGTATTTCGTGTGGTGAGTGTAGAGAACCGGAGACCCTTTTTACTGGAAATGAGGCATTCCATCTTAGTCCTCAATGGTGGCAACGCATCTGCATTTTGATTCGTAATCGAAGATAGATGTAGATGTCTATGGGCCACAGCAACCACTTACCATCAGGCGGACTGTGTGCTCGTTTGTCACCCTATCCTATAAAAAAAGATATAAGATAACCTAACCAACAACGTGGAGCAACATCAAAGGTCGACGCGACGTCTATCACTGAACTCATCAACATCCTCTAACAAGCCTGAAGATTAACACAAATTCTCTCTGTACTATAGGAGTGGCCCCTGTCCAGCAGTAGACTTACACGGACCGTTAATGGAGAACAAGAAAGATAACAATATACTGAATGGTTATATCGCGGTTATATTACTATATTATGATTACTTAATCTTCCCTTAAAAACTTATTTTTATTAAAAACGGGCTGAATCTTAACCTTGACTGACTAAGATGGAGTGAGTGTGCCCAGGAGAAAACTGTTGACCCGCACCTGGAACAGGTTCAGGTTATACGCATTCAGAAAAACAGTCGCCGGCATTACATTCCTCTCATTGGCCGTGCGCATTATAAAAGATGAGCTATAGCACTTAGTGCGATTTCGGAATGTCAACCAAGTGTGGCTGGTAACCTACAGTACGTCTGATACTCCGATAAGAGAACGGAGATGGTGATATGAGCTAATGAAAATTATATTTGTTTGTTCCTTTACTTAATTTTTTTATATCTATATTTGTTAGTACTTATTTGAATTTTGACGTTTCCATTAATACGATATTTCGGAAAATAGATGTGTTGATGAAAGGTAAGCTTTAACGCTGTAGATATTACACCGACCATTTGTTATCCCGTCGGTAATAAATACCGATTTATGCCCTTTCTTTTTTTCTTAAACCGCACATTTACAAAAATTATATTTTACACCGTAGCAAGCATTTCCCTTGATACTTCATTGTATCGATTTACCACGACAAATGCTGTTTTTTAATTGAGATTTACTATTATTGATGTTGAAGTACAGCAAAATTCATAAATTCCACTACGTAATTCAATATTCATAAAAATTCTTCATATGTTTGTATTTCGAATTCCAGCTGAAGTTAATATAAGTAAAAAAAACAAGCAACAACAGCCATATATAAAGTGGCGAAGTAGTCGGTAGAAGGGGGGGGGGGGCAATACACTACCGCTAGAAGCATCCTGATGCCCTTGACATCGTGTTCCATAAACAAAAACTCAGAAGAAGCTGAATAGAAGGAAGGAGACGCTAAAACAATTTTGTGAAAAATTGATGCGTGTAGGTAGATCGCTACACCACCTCCAACTTTTCCAACACGATCATTTCTATCGAGTATAAAGCCGGGTAAGGGATATAAAGTTGACGGTAAAGAAGGTTTCAGCCAACTTTCCGACACTAATATAGCATGAATATATTCGGGCAAAAACGAAGCTTCAAGTTCGGAATAATGGCTCGGGATACTTTAAGCGTTAATATGACATATGTTCATCATGACAGTTGTTAAAAGACGTAAAAGCTGCCTTGAGTAGTTCGTGTAAATTAAGCACGATATCGTTGAAATAATCATCACAAGAGTGAAATGACAAGTAGAATAATCGATTGCAGAGCTAAATGAATCGACATCAGACTTATTTCATAGACTAAAATAATAAATAAATTTATTAAATATAAAAATTAAAAATGAATATATAAAAGTAAGTTATGTAAGCTTGTATAAAAGATTAAACAAATATAGTTGTCAAATCAAATCAAAACCCAAAATTAAAAATTAAAATTAAAACTAATATGTGGTAGGTACATTTACAAAGATAAGTATTGTTACTAATATCAAGCTAGTATAAACCAACCTAATTAGTAAAACACCTCAACTAAGAAACAAAAAAAACTAAGCGCAAGTAAGTTATGTGCTACATCATTAAAATCTCATTAAGTTTTGATTTTGAAAAATAAAAATTCCTATGGAGGTTCTATGATTTTACGCCTGTAATATATAAAAAAATCCAATAATACTGCTATTAAAAAGTGAACAACTTATGACTACAGTACAGACAATATGGTTCTGTGCTAGAGACATGTACAACCATGAAGATCCGGGACTATATAAACACTTATGTAAATAAAAGTCAATCAACGAAATAAAAAAGGAAATACAAAAAAAAGTATAACTAGGAATACCATAATATTGTTACGTGGTTGAGGTTCGTGACAATAAAAATTGCCGATAGAATTACCTAAATTAACATTTTAATTTTCTTTACACAAATTAAAACTTAAAATACTAATAATTAAGCACACTAATTCACTTTATTCCGCTCCGAAGCTTCGCTTGTCTCGCCGAATTCAATACTTCACCGATCGCACCTTGCAGCGCCTATAAATACACATTAGTACCGAATCATTCAAAACATTCAAGTAAATACGCGCACCAATCGACAAAGCGCCGAAAGTTCGAGAGTCAGCTTCCAGAAGCTTAGTTCTTCGTTTCGACAACAGATGGCGCTGTCGGTTGAAAGATTAGTGATGTCATTTTCTGGAAAGCTCTCCCCTCGCTCCGTTACCCGACACTAGATGGCGCTAGTGCCAGATGTCAACTTAGCCGCGTAACAATATGTAAATTAAGCAAGCTGTTTTTTAGCAATTAAACGACGGGACCTTTTAGGATCCTCTTCCTGCACCAACACACCAACTCGATGACGCGGAGAAGTCTCACACAGAATTTTTATGCTTTAAGAACTTTGCTGTGCTTGAATGACTTTCTTTACAGTATAACTAAAACTGTTGTTAGAAGCCAAAGACTTGCTGGTGAAAAATCAACAGGAAACTTTTTAGTGAGAGTACCAATATCCTTTTCAGTGGAGATTTTTGCCCGTTCATTATTGGGAAGTTTGATAAAAATTGCACCATCTAAGGTCCAAACTTTCTTCATTTCAATATGCTTGCGTGCTTCTTTAAGAACAGATTGCCTTATTTTGTTAAAAACTCAGACACAGATATTTGAGAGCCCTTTAACTTAGTGTTAGCTTTCCACACCTCAGATTTTGTGTGATGTTCTTGAAATTATACAATAATTGGACTTGAACGACCACCCTTTTGAACAACAATATTCGATGACAACGTAATAAGGACACATTTGTAACATGTGGGATACCCATTTTCTTATGTATGATACCCTGTATTTCTTGTTCAATATTAACTTCTGGAGAGTCAGAGATCCCATTAAATAGAAGAATATTCTGTATGTGCTGTATATCAATATCATCAATTGACTTAGTACAGGCTTTAATTTATTGCTGAAGGAGATTGATAATAGAACAAACAAGGTCCTTGAATTCATACGAGTAAAACTCCTCACGGAGTTGCTTAAGAGAGGGATTAGTAGGTGTACAAGCAGCCTTTAATCTGTTCTCAAATTCAGCCATCTTGTGACTCCAGCTTCCATCAAGTTCTCTCTGCATGACCTCCATTAAGTCACTTTTGCAATTACCTGCAATAATTGATATGATATTAGTTAACAAATTGCTAATGAGTGATATAGTTTGCAAAAACAAAGTTAAACTAATGGGTGGTATGTAAATGTCACAAATAGTTTATCCGGACATATTTTCCAATAGTACTTCAAAAGAGAAGGTAATAAAGATGTAATTGATATGTAAATATAAACAGACAATTAATCAGCTGTCATTTGTTACAAACCCACCAACAAAAAAAAAAACATTGTTATATGCGTTGAATACACGGCCCCGCTACACAAATTACGATCGGCCGCAAGCTGGATTTAAAAAATTCCTTCAACTTTATTTATTACTAAGAATTACTTATTCCAATATATGACAACTGTACAAAGCTTGTTACAAGAGTATTAGAGTGACTAAAAATAGAAAGTTGCGGTTGCCAACTCATATGGCAAATATCTCCCCTATATGGCGATGTACTTTAGTATGCTGCAACGGTTATGGGGCAGTTTTGTCAATAAATAAAACTTAAAAGTTTTATTAAAGGAAAATTATACAGAAAGGATTATTATAATATCACGTAGTACATGAATCAAAATAACTCCTGGCAATTGGGTGATCGCCACCAAGCTGTTTGTTTGATAAAACCATTTCTTAAAATTGCACAACCAAAATTATTGTAAAGTGAAGTATGTTTATAAAAAGCCCCGCTGGGTTTCTTTCTGATTCTTCCCAGGATATAGGTATTTTCTGAACTAGTGGTAAATAAAACAATGACTTTCAATAAGTACTATGTAATAATCATCACTGAATAAAAATAATTCCATTTTATTACAAAAACGTGCACGCTTAGAGATTTTACATTAAAATAAAAGTTTTCGCATGTACAAAATACACCCTGATCAAATGTTTGCCCACAACAATGCAAATACTATTTTTTTAATAAATCACGTGATCTTCTGCCCGCAATCTGTTTACTGTGCAGCACTCTGCTAATTGGACAGTTGTAAAGCAGACACGTTGTCGCTTGCAGAGCGTGCTCATGATTTCAACGCTCGGTTTTACAAAATGGTCGTAATTATTTTATTGTTTTCAGTAAATGCATATATAATTTGTTACACTGTTATTAAATCAAACAATAATGACAATTATAATAATTGACGTTTATTTGAGGCTTTTCACTCTTTTTAAATATAACAAAAGATTAATAAAACAAAAGTGACCCTTGCTCCGCTATTCGGAAATTTTTACAAACTATAACACTTCTTTGTGCCCCGGGCTGGAGTTTACGTGTACGTACGAGAGTACAACTGTTTTCGATGCCTCAGCAGCCTTGAAGGTATGGACCTGTCCATCTTATGGCTGCGCGTAGACAGCGATAACCATCTCCACGTCGACGGGTGCTTCTATAGGTCCCATAGCGGTAATGTCGACACTAATTGACCCATCGACAACATTCAGATAACTGCAGACCTCATGCTACAACAGTTGTCATCCGCAAAGATCGTGTTATTAACGTCCACCACGCTGAATGGCTTCGTTCTCGTTTAACCAATCATGCGGGTAGATCTGTTTATGACTTTGCTCTGGCATATGGTCTGACACAATTGGTTACCTTACCTACGCGGATCCCAGATGTGGAAGATCGTGTTCCTTGCCTGTTGGACCTTCTGCTGACCTCTCATCTGGACAGATATCAGGTCTCCGTCAATGTCGCTATTGGCTCATCGGGCCATTGTTTCGTGACTTTGCAGAACAAAGTCTCGGACTGGGAGCAAATAAATTTAGTCCAGTTTAATCCCCAAAAGACAAAAGTTTACGCGTTTACCGCTAAAAAGAAACCCTTTGTCGTATCTCTTCAATTTTTAGGCACTCTTCTTGTTGCCTTACCCATTATCGGAATCTTCATTGTCGACATACAGGGTGACGTGCAGTTTCGTGGTCACTTCCTACATGCTTAGCAGAGTTGGACTGTATTTCATGTCGACACAGGTTCAACTTGAGGTTATCCATAAAGAAAAATGGGTAACTTTTGTCCCTCCCTTCCGTAGCTGAAATCCCCTCCCGGAGCCCTCCAGTAAGGTAATGAGAGGTTTCAGAGGGAGGAAGAACCAGATTGGACTCAGACAATCGCCCTGGAAAATACCCCTTCTTATCCTTATGGGGATCTCCGCAGCCGTCATCCGCTCGCCCAAATGACAAAGGATCGTACTCCACTGCCGCATAGCCGAGCTCGAGGAATTTTCTAACTGTACGGTCAATCTTGTACAGCTCGAGGACCTTCTTTAGCCATGTATGGGGCACCGACTCGAATGCCTTTTCGTAGTCTATCCAGGCGGCGGAGAAGTTCCGACGGTTGCATCTCACCACATTGCCAATGACCATATCAATGAGTAGTGGTTCCTTGGTTCGACGACCACTGCCCTGACATCCATTTTGAGCGCGTGACATCACCTGATTTAGTGTCAGGTGACGAGTGATTCTCGCGCTCAAAATGGATATCAGTGTCTTATGTATGCTGGATAAACACGTGATAGGGCGGTATTCGTTCGGCTCTGTGGTAGCCTGATCTTTAGGAACCAAGTGAGTGATCCCAGTAGTGAAGAGGCTTGGGAGCGACTTCTGGACGAGAGCCTCTTGAAACTGTCCGGCGAGCACAGCATGTAACACTACGAAACCCTTCATCCAGTAAGGATGCAGCTCGTCGAGCCCCGGACTTTTCCAGTTCGGGGTCCCTACGGACCGCCTCAGCCACGTCTTCTGGCGTTATGGGGATGGGGTCCATAGGCGTAACACTCGCACTCTGTTCGCCACAACTTCGTTTTGTAAAGGTCCGGGTTGGCTTCCAAACAGTCACTAGCATTCGGAAGCCAGCCTGGACCAGAATTATTATTATAATGATTACTAGCGACCTACCCCGGCTTCGCCTGTACAGTATAGATCATTATTAATCTATTAATATCATATGTAACGTTATTTACATTTATAGTAAGACTGTTAGAGCCATGTTTTAGCTATATTATGGTTGTAGCATAAATGAAACAGCTGGGCTGGGAAGAGACCACGCTTTCAGAGAATACCGGTGTAAAATAGCAGCTCAGTGCTGCTGTGTTTCGTGTAGTGAGTGTAGAGAGCCGGAGCCCCTTTTTACTGGAAACGAGGCATTTCATGTTAGTCCTCAGGCGTGACAACGCATCTGCATTTTGATTTTTAATCGATGATAGATTTGAATGTCTATGGGCCGGAGCAGCCACTTACCATCATGTCGGCTGTGTTATCTTTCGTCGACCTTATTTTTTGTAAGAAAAATATAATGAAAAACCATTTCCACCATTTTCTTTAATAAATTTTTCGTTTCTATCTCAAAAAATCTTCAAGTTTTTGGGATAAAATAAAGCCTAGATCCATCTTGGGATTGTTCTCTATCTCTTCGTATAGTTTCTTCAGAATCGGTATAGCCATTCCGAAAATCATCTCGGACAGACAGACAGAATTTTTTTTTAAATTGTTTTATAATTTTTTATAGCTTAGTATAAGCCATATAATTCAATATTACATATTATACAGACTTCAATGTTTATATATATTTTATATACACATGTATATAGATACATGGCCAAACGAAAATGATGAAGATCAAGAATAAATGCATCCGGTAAATAAATAATAATAATAAATACATAATTTGAAAAATTAAATAGATTAGATAGAAAAGAAGAGAGTTCACATAATAATATGTACTTACTACTTACAACTCTTAAGGCCTAATTTATTATCGTGGACTATCGCTTGCATAAATTTAATATTAGGTAGGTAGGTAGGTAGGAACTATTAACGGTACGTTATTAAAATTTAAGAATAAATCGAAAAATTTATAAAATCAATGGTATTTGATGATTATTTTAATTCTAAATAACGCTAGGCAGGCGACGTCGGGTAAGGTTGCTAGTGGTTTAAATAGAACTGCTCGATAACACATTTGCTGACTAATTGGGTTCGTAATTGCGTGCACAAATCCCACGTGGAACTAGTATATGTATATAGTACCTACGAATGACTTATTTTATAAAACAAAGGTCACAAGCGAACTGTACCTACACCTGGTGATAAGGTGATGCTTTAGCTTATAAACATCTACATCTAACCTCAATTGAGAATCAAAGTGCGTTACAACTTATGAGAACTAAGATGGAATGTCTTAAAACAAGTAAAGAAGCCTGATCTCTACTCTCACCATACGAAAGACAGCATAACTCTTCTATTTCAGACTGGTATTCCGTGAGTGCGTACACGTACCCCATTGAGCAAACCAATTCGTGCTGCAAATATAAGAATTATGAAGCCTAGCTCTGCGACATTATTGTCACTGTTCATTAAAAAACCTCTACAATTAATTTTACGAATTTAAGACATACCTCAAGGCATAATATGCCTTTACATTTAATTTTATTTATATATAAAGAAATATTATTTCCGTCTCTGTCTTAATTCTTATTGTATGAAGTTGCAACAAAGTATTCAAATTTTACGTGGTACGAGGGGACATTATAAAGTTCGCGGAATGTGGGGTAAGGAGTGGAAATAAAAATCTAAATTTGTTTTTACTTTTCAATATATTATTCATATATTCATTTCATATATTATTCAATATACCCGCTACCCTAATACATTTTTCGGAACTTTCAATTAACTTATGTATACCCTCAAAAAAAATTATTTTTCTTTGTCTAAAAATACGCCAAAACTGCTTCCTTTACTTCTTCATAATTTATAAAATTTTCCCACGAAGTTCTTTTTTCAAGTTTGGAATTGGTAATTATTACTGGTGTCCAGGTCAGGACTATAGGGTCGGAGTGGCAAAATTACGAAGCCCACCTTCTGCAGGGCAGCCATCGTAAAATGGCACTTATGAACAGGCGTGTTGTCGTGCAGAAGAAGGATTCCTTTGGTCAGTTTTCCCCACCTTTTCTTCTTTATGGCTTCCTTCAAATATTCTAGAAATAAAGCGTAGTAATTTCCGGTTATAAAAACACCTTTATCATTACAATTATTCAATAGGATTCCATCTGAGTCACAAAAGACTGTCGCCATGATTTTCCCAGTCGATTGTGCGACCTAAAATTTTGGGGTGGTGGTGTGTCTTTTTTGTGCTACTGCGTAGAGTCCTATTTAGGCTCGGGTTCATAATGTTGAACCCAAGTTTACTTTCATCACCAGTAATAATTTGAGCCAACACTCCATCCATTCTTCCATACAGAGGTTCAAAAATATATGAATGAAACATTTAACCCAGTGCTTAAATATTACTTAATAATTAATAAATATGTTACTTACTTACACAATTACATTTCTCTTAATCCTATTAACCCTTCCCAGCTCCCTTTAAGAAGCTCAATTAACCCTTTTAAGCCCCCTCGAACGAACACTCTACCAACCTTGATAAACCCCTATAATGTACGCGTCAGGTGTGTTAGTGATATTTTTTGGTTGGCTGTTTTTTTATTTTTTCTTACATTATTTAAATAAGATTCAATATTTATGATTAACAAATTGCACACGCCATAAAACGCTACTGATGGACATGAACTTTTCCCGTTGAATGAATCAATCGCAAAAAAAATTAACTCAGTTTCATAGCGATTTTGAGTGCTTTATAATTTTACCGACAGGCAATAGCTTGGTGTCGAATCTGAAAAGAAAAATGTTTTTTTATATGTATAGAGGCTGTAAAATATAAATTTAAATGCCTCTAATATGGTGCATACACATGACAGTAGTCGCAAGGAAGTTCATTGTCTCTAACTAGGTGGGTGGTATTTCATCCCGTGACAGTTTCTAACAATATATACAATATGTAACGTAATTAACGCACACCCTCAGACAC
The DNA here is from genome assembly GCA_907164705.1 of Parnassius apollo. Taxonomy (NCBI): domain Eukaryota; kingdom Metazoa; phylum Arthropoda; class Insecta; order Lepidoptera; family Papilionidae; genus Parnassius; species Parnassius apollo. Next base: position 149,458 of record CAJQZP010000067.1, read on the forward strand.
CCCAATTAGTATATTATGTTTTAATCATAATACATACACTGAATTTTTAGTTAAACATTTTTTGCACTAATTATTTATCAAATTATTCAATTTCCGTTGTGGTCACAGTACAAATCCACGAACGCAAAGACTTTAACGTGCTTGAAATAAAGTTCATTTTTCTTTATTTTTATTGAATGACAGAATTAGTAATAATACAAATAAAACTGCACTCTTAAAAAGTCTTATTGCCTTAAGTTACGGTCCATTTCAGTTTGTTTTGACTGTACAGATTTAGTGTGACTGTAATTTACGTAGTTTTAATTATTTTTGGGATAAAAAATTACCTGTATTAAAAATGATAGAAATCGATTCAGTAAACGATTCTGAACAAACTACTTCCAGGATGTGCGTTAATTATGTTACATGTTGTAATTTATATATATATATAATAGATTAGCCCGGTTTCGTGTTAAGTATTGTTGCCGCATGTCCGGTGAAGCTGGATTATACTAAAGGTCTGGCCACAATTTAGTTACTTTTTTTATGAAACAACTTATATACGTCTCACTGCTGGGCACAGTCTCACAGTAGTATTTCTTGATAGATCAATTTTATTATATAAAGTTAAAAGTTACAGCCTATATACGTCCCACTGCTGGGCACGGGCCTCCCCTCATTTCTGAGATGGTTTTAGGGCAAGGTAGTGTCCGCTGCGCTGCCCCAATGCGTGTTGGAGAACTTCACATGTCTTCGAAAAATTTTTTACCTTATTTCTCAGACATGCAGGTTTCCTCACGATGTTTTCTTCACCGCCGAGCACGTGGTAAATCAGCACTTAAAATTGCAATTAACAATTTCATAGGTGCCGGCGGGGATCGAACCCGGGTTACTCGCGTTCTGTTATATTTTCAGCGAGCGTTAACCATCTGAGCTATCACAGCGTATTTTTATTCATTTATTCATTTCTTTAATTTTACATTAACATATTTCATAATATGTTAATGTAAAATTAAATTAAAATTGTAAAATATCAGTGATATGGACTTCTATTCCGTTCACCTGTTACATCCTATTTTTTCCAGACGAAAAATAATCACCAGTATAAGCAACACGTAAATCGTGAGCATGTCGCCTCCTTTTAAAATAATGATTGTAATAATTATGATATTATAACAAATATTTTCTTTTTTATTTATTCTTAAAGTAACGTATATTAAATATACTTCTTTAACGTTAAGGCTTTTTCTATTATTTTATGTATTTACAAGTTGAATTATTTAATATACGTTCACAATTAAGCTAAAGTTTATTTATTCGTAATCCGAAGTATTGAAAATGACTGAAAAACTTGCTATACTGAAACTGGTCCACTTTACAGTTGCATGCTTTTCTTTTCGTCCTTACAATAAGATGTGGATAGTACTTTATTCTGGTTGTATTTTTTCTATAAACACATTTTACATTTTGTATTTTTACTCTGGCGATAGGGAACAGGGTCACGGGTATGGCACTGCTATTACCAGTCCGCTTACCAAGCGTGGTAATTACAGTAAGCGCACAGAGGAGAGGCCCATGCCCATGCCCAAAGGTGAACTGTAACGAGCTGGAGAAGAAAAAGGAAGAAGTGAAGAATTTAATAGATTAGGACCTTGATTTGGAATGAACAATGGGATAAAATAGTAGAAATAAATGACTTTCCTCATTTTTAAATATTTATGACTTTAAATACAAACTTGATTCAAAACTGACATATTCAATTTTCTTTCTAATTGCAAACGAGGCTAAATAATATATTATTCTAAACTCTCGGAGGTCTAAAATATCACGTTGTTAATTTGTTGAAAATTGTTACCAGTCCGAAGTTTTCGATTCGCATTTTAACCAGCCGCACTATCTGAAAAATATTGGCTACGATACGGTAAATATAATTGCCTAAATAATTGCAAGGTGTTTTAGATGGAGTTACAACCTGATTAGACATGGACTTGTTAAGGGCTGTAACGATGATGATGGAGGTATTTTTGTCCAAGTTTATACCCAAATATTAAGTTCCTAACTCCATTCAGGTTACACGTAAATAAGGTGGAGAAATCTTTTGATAAGCTGTGTTTATCCCCATAATTAACACGGTTTATTACAAAACTTGAGCAGTTATTACTGAGGGAAAGAGTTACTTGCAACTTTTGTAATGTTAAGATTTTGAAAGGTAAATCTTAAACACGTTATTATGTAGTAGAGCCGTGCTGTAGTTATATTAGTAGTGTAGTTGTAGCACGAATGGGTCGGCTCGACCGGGGAAGGACCACGCTCTCACAGAATACCAGCGTAAAATAGTTACTTAATGCCGCTGTGTTTTGTAGTATGAGTGTAGAGAACCGGTGACCCTTTTTACTGGAAATGAGGCGTTCTATCTTATTCCTCACAGGTGACAACGCATCTGCATTTTGATTCGTAATCGAGGATAGAAGTAGATGTCTATGGGCCACAGCAACCACTTACCATCAGGTGGACTGTGTGCTCGTTTGCTACCCTATACTATATAAAAAATATCTCTAATTTAGATTGTTTTATTTTTTTAAGTCACACTTTTTATTATTTCATGTAACTTACTTTAAATAATATTGGAGTTAAAAGCATAAACAATACGGATTAATCATGAGCTATTGTAATCTTATTAAGTGTACTAGGTCATAGTCACGAAATTAGCGTATTGTTAAATTTTCGTTGTCTCTTATAATTATACCGTTTTGTGAAGAAATAATTCAACCCACAAACTGGCCAAAATAATGATATAGATGTCTTTTTTTTCAGTTTATTCCCATATATAACAGACTTCTAAAAATAACAAGTAATCCCAAAATGTATATTAAAGTTTCTTTCAAATAATATACATATCACGATATAATAGGGCTTCTGTCACAAGAAAAATACATTTGTCTTACAAATCTTAATCATTACTTTATGTGTGACCTTGTTATTTGCCATATTAAGTGATATGCAGTATTACGCAGAACGTGTGAGTGCCGGCACTCCGGTGTACCTAGCCACGGCCATGGAATACCTCGCCGCTAAATTTATCGACTTGGCCGGTAATAATACGAGGGCCAGAATCATACCGAGGCATCTTCAGCTTGGCATGCGCAACGACGATGAGTTGGACAAGCTCCTCTCCGGAGTGACGATCGCCCAGGGCCATTGAACATGGTTATCAATCATAAAAAAATTAATCTTATGGCCAATCTTACATTAATACATACAAGTCTAACTAATAAAAGTTTCCAACGTGGTAGAGCCATTCTGCAGCTATGTTAGTAGTATAGTTGTAATACGAGTGCGTCGCGTCGGCAGGACCAGAATAAGACCACACTAACACAGAATACAGGCGTAAAATCGCTCCTTTCCGCTTTTCTCCAATAGCTACGAATGAGATCAGGACGGTTATACTCTTCATTAAGTCTAATGCTATTGGTTGTGACAATATCAGTCGCCGTATGATTATTAATATTATAGTCCATCTCCTCCCTGCTATTTCCCATATAATTAACTTCTCTCTGGATTCTGGAGTTTTTCCGTTGCTGTGGCGTAAAGCTTACATTAAACATCTGCTAAAAATTTCTAATCCTTTATCTAATCACTTCCGACCTATATCCATTCTTCCCTTTTTATCAAAGGTGCTAGAGGCTTGTGTACACAAACAGGTATCACATTTTATCTTCTCGAATAACCTGTTAAGCTCATTATAGTCTGGTTTCAGGCCAGGTTATAGCACTGTTTCCGCGCTCCTCAAAGTCACTTGTGACATTAGGGCAGGCATGGAGGAAACTAAAGTCACAGTAATGGTTTTGGTTGACTTCTCTAACACCTTTAATGCCATCAGTCACGACATCCTATTATCAATCCTTTCACTTTCTATGATCTCATCTGAGGCATTGGAGTGGTTCTCATCTTATATTCGAGGCCGCCAGCAGTCAGTTCGCATTGACGAGTCCTCATCAAGTTGGTGTGACTTGCATGCTGGTGTTCCTCGAGGCGGTATTCTATCTCCGTTGTTATTTTCAATATTTATAAATCTCATTACCCCAAATCTTCAGTGTGCGTATCATTTGTATGCCGATGACTTGCAGTTGTACTCACAGGCGAAGGTCGACTGTATATCTACAGCAATTGATTTTCTTAATAGGGACCTAGAGTATATAAAGAACTGGTCTGACAAGTTTGGTCTTAAAGTTAACCCATCCAAATGTCAGGCTATAATAATAGGTAGCCAACGGATGATAAAGAAACTGGATCCCACAGCTTTACCACCGATCATTTTTAAGGGTTTTATTTTAGAACTGAGTAATACCGTGAAAGACCTTAGATTGCACATCGACTCCACCTTGAGCTGGCAAACTCAAGTGGCAAATGTTTGTCAGAAAGTGATAGGTATTTTGCGTTCTCTCTACCGCCTGAAGAACTTTCTCTCGTCCAGGACCAAGACGATTATTGTGCAGACCTTAATTTTCCCATTTTGACTATGGTGATGTGGGTTATTTTGACCTGAATGCAGAAATCTTGAACAAATATGACCGTCTCTTAATAACTGCATTCGATTCATTTTTGAGTTCTCCGTTCTAGTAATAACCTTTTGCTTCAGTGCTCCCCTTTTAGTACTAATTTTGTACAATCATCGTTCTTTGTTCAATCTATTCTTCTTTCCGAAATCAGGAGTGCCGAAAACCGGATTTCGTTCAAATCTAAAGTGCGAGAACTGCTCGTCAATAAAATGGCAGAATCAACTTGGCGTTTGTAGTTAGCCGTGTTTAATATTATTAATTTAATATATATATATATATATATATGTATGTATATATATATGTATATATATATAATATATATATATATATATATATATATATATATATATATATATATATATATATATACAGAATAATAGCGTCAAATGGTAGCTTAATGCTGCTGTGTTTCGTATGGTGAGTGTAGAGAACCGGAGACCCTTTTTACTGGAAACGAGGCATTCTATCTTGGTCCTCAAGGGTGACAACGCATCTGCATTGCGATTCGTATTCGAGGACAGATGTAGATGTCTATGGGCCACAGCAACCACTTACCATCAGGTGGACTGTGTGCTCGTTTGTCACCCTCTCCTATATACAATAAAAAAAAAAAAAAAATATATATATATATATATATATATATATATATATATATATATATATATATATATATATATATTGTACATACTTCTTATCACACCTACCTGTTTTATCTCTGCACTACTCTAAGGTAGACTGGTAGATCTATCGCCTATATACATCTAATGTGTATATGAAGTTAAATAAATAAATAAAATAAAATAGCAGCTTAATGATGCTGTGTTTCGTATGATTCGATGAGATGAACCTGAGACTTTTTTTCTGGAATCAAGGCATTCCATCCTAGTTCTCTCGGGTGATAACGTACCTGCTTTTTGATTCATAACCGAAGATAGATATAGGTGTCTATGGGTGGGGGGTGTAATATTAAAAACGAAGTGTGTTAAAAAGTGGATATCACATCAATTACAATATACAAATAATAATTTCTTATATAAACGCGAACACCATACATTAAACAAAACTATTAAGTGTCAACCCACAAAACATGGGCGGGCGCATTTTTTATTGGGAATTAGTAGTACAATTTACATGTACCACATTTTGTCGTCATTATCGACTGTGTGATTGATACCGACCACAACCCAACCACGACGCAACCACTACGGAACCACAAGGAACTAGCGGCTGGCCACATCACAAACACAACATTGCGTCGACGCCACGACTAGAGTTGCAACGCAACCATAACTCAACTGCAAAAAGCTTCAGCGACACTACAACTACCACATTTTGTTGCTGCGATGTGATGTAGTTGTGGTACTTGTGGGTCGACCCTTATAATATACTGATTTTATTGCGTTTAATTAACTAACAATGAATACATTCAAAAACTGAATGTAGCCGGGCTCACTATGACATTGATACGTGAAACATCTAAGTCCCCCTCCCCCCCCAATGGGTGTTGTAACGCACCCAAAACGTCTATAATTTTATTAAACGCGATAAAATCCGTACTAAAATCCGTATACATAGTTGTATTCGATATACACATATTTATAATATCGATTTAATTGAATCTTCTCTCAAATGGGAGAAATTTATAATCATATCCTGCCTCTTCAAAATTTTTGAATGGAAAAGGTTGCGATTTAAAGAGACGATACACACGAGCACACAATCAACCTTATGATAATTGGATGCCGTGGCCCATTGACCTCTACATCTATCCTCGATTAATAATCAAAATGCAGATGCGCTGTTATCCCTGAAGTCTAAGATATAGAAAATGCTCGTTTCCAGTAAAAAGGGTCTTTAGGAGTAGGTATTAGTTCTCTACAATATTTTTAAAATTTTCTTATTGTTTGTAATACTCTACATTTAACAATGGTTCATAGTCCAGCTCATCTTATTCTCATCCTAAATTTTCTTATTGTTTGTAATTCTCTACATTTAACAATGGTTCATAGTCCTGCTCATCCTATTCTCATCCTAAATTTTCTTATTGTTTGTAATTCTCTACATTTAACAATGGTTCATAGTCCTGCTCATCCTATTCTCATCCTAAATTTTCTTATTGTTCGTAATTTCTACATTTAACAATGGTTCATAGTCCTGCTCATCCTATTCTCATCCTAAATTTTCTTATTGTTTGTAATTCTCTACATTTAACAATGGTTCATGTTCTCCTTCATTCCTATTCTCATCCTAAATTTTCTTATTGTTTGTAATTCTCTACATTTAACAATGGTTCATAGTCCTGCTCATCCTATTCTCATCCTAAATTTTCTTATTGTTTGTAATTCTCTACATTTAACAATGGTTCATAGTCCTGCTCATCCTATTCTCATCCTAAATTTTCTTATTGTTTGTAATTATCTACATTTAACAATGGTTCATAGTCCTGCTCATCCTATTCTCATCCTAAATTTTCTTATTGTTTGTAATTCTCTACATTTAACAATGGTTCATAGTCCTGCTCATCCTATTCTCATCCTAAATTTTCTTATTGTTTGTAATTCTCTACATTTAACAATGGTTCATAGTCCTGCTCATCCTATTCTCATCCTAAATTTTCTTATTGTTTGTAATTCTCTACATTTAACAATGGTTCATAGTCCTGCTCATCCTATTCTCATCCTAAATTTTCTTATTGTTTGTAATTCTCTACATTTAACAATGGTTCATAGTCCTGCTCATCCTATTCTCATCCTAAATTTTCTTATTGTTTGTAATTCTCTACATTTAACAATGGTTCATAGTCCTGCTCATCCTATTCTCATCCTAAATTTTCTTATTGTTTGTAATTCTCTACATTTAACAATGGTTCATAGTCCTGCTCATCCTATTCTCATCCTAAATTTTCCTATTGTTTGTAATTCTCTACATTTAACAATGGTTCATAGTCCTGCTCATCCTATTCTCATCCTAAATTTTCTTATTGTTTGTAATTCTCTACATTTAACAATGGTTGATAGTCCAGCTCATCCTATTCTCATTCTAAATTTAAAAAATCGCAACTTTCGAATGCAAATTTTAATTGCAAAATGCAGCAAAGGCGAAAGAACATTTAACTTTGACTTTTTAGGATAGATTCATTTTTATTCAATATAGATTACAAGAACACAATAAAATTTCATTTATGTTTCACCGCTGGTTCGCAAAAACACTCTGTCTTGCAGCTTGGCCACGGGACATTCGCCGTAGCGAAAATTCGCGCGGCGAGACCGGCGAGGCGTCTAGCGACTAAAACAAATATATAGAAATGTACGAACCATGCCACGCATAGCGGCGAGTGGCGACGCGACCGGTGAAATTTACCGGGCGAATCGCGCGGGCGACTGGCGGCGCGGCGGGCGAATGAAACAAATATATGAATCAATACGATGCAAGCCACGGAGTCGGGCGGCAGACGCGGCGAAAACCGGCGAATAGTATATGGAACAAAATATTTTAGTTGTTTTCGCCGCGAATATCGTGCATCGTGCGTGTGTCTGTGGTTATGGCAGAATCATCAGCGCTGTAGGTAACCTTGCAGCATTACGCTGAGTCATAACCTTTTCACTGGCTCGATACACACCCCATCACTTGTAATATTAATCTGCTAAATTTTAACTGTTTATTACTTTTTTTTTGTGATGTGTACAGTTCCAGTGAATAAAAGGTCTTTCTTTCTTTATTTCTTTCTTTCTTTCTTTGAATAATGCCGGGCCGACAAAAACAATTTAAAATTCTATCCGCATTGACTTTTATTTCCAATTCTAGTTGAATATTAACAAGACTATTTCGACACTCATTTTGGTATTTACTCGAAATTTTTTTCTAGATGCATTCTATTTGTTGTGAAATTATCCATTTATAACCCTATTCCTATTCAAATCAAGTACTCCGCAATCTTTTCCAAATATTATGTCTTGAATCAAAAAACAATTACTCTCCAAGCAATATCGAGATAGCTTTGATAAAGACATTTCACTCTCGGCCTATCTGGTCGCGGCGGCAAACGTGACTTCCCGTGGCCTTCAAATCGCGCCGCGCGAATTATCGCCCCGCCTGTCGCTACGCCGTTCGCGCCGCCGGATCCCCGTGGCCAGGCCTTTGGGCAGAACCAACAAGAAACCCAGCGAGACTTTTTCAATAAAAGCATAATTCAAAACATAATATTTTATAAAATTACTATAAATAATATAAAATACTATATATTATAATGAAAACATTTAGAAAAAGAATGATAGCAATCACCTCATTCCCATAAGTTGTTGTCAATCATATACTTGTCTGTTAATTGTTTATAAATATTCTTTCTTTATTCATTTTAATGCGTGTTTTTTAGTAGTTTTAGTAGGTACCTACTTTGTTTGAGTTTTGAGCACTTTTATTTCAACGTATATAATATGGGCGCCCAATTATATAAAATAAAACGCCATCTATCGGCAATAATTGGCAAATATTGGTATTTATGTTTTAGTATATCATTTACGTGAATATACTGGAATAGAAATAAATGAAATATAAGATTTAAATTTAAATAGTTATTTGTAGACATAAAACCATTATTTCATTAAGGTTTGATATTTATTAGACACTCTTTAGACTGTTTGAAAAATTTGAAGACGTTTGTTGTACCTATCATTTATTGTTAAAATACTCATTTTATTGTGTGATATGTTGATGTTCAAATTATTATTTATTAGAATTAATATTATTATCTGTTAAAAATTTTATTATTTTATGCAAAAAAAACTTGTTTAATTTCCTTCGAATGTTGCTTGCAGCGCGATCTTTCAACAGACTATGACATACTAATGTTTGTTCAAATTAAATGAACCAATATTTATATAATACAAATATAAATATTGGTTCATTTAATTTGCGTCATATACGTGGTGGAGCCATGCTGCAGTTATATTAGTGGTATAGTTGTAGCACGAATGGGTCGGCTCGACCGGGGAAGGACCACGCTCTCACAGAATACCAGCGTGAAATGGTGGCTTAATGCTGCTGTATTTCGTATGGTGAGTGTAGAGAACCGGAGACCCTTTTTACTGGAAACGAGGCATTCCATCTCGGTCCTCACGGGTGCCAACGCGTCTGCATTTTGATTTTTAATGGAGGATAGATGTAGATGTCTATGGGCCGCAGCAACCACTTGCCATCGGGTGGACTGTGTGCTCGTTTGTCACCCTATTCTATAAAAAAAAAATTTGTTATATAAGTTATTTAAATTCATTAAAATATTTATTACGCACATTAAGCTGTATTTTAGGAATTATTTTATAGTAACTAATTTTATTTTTTTAAAGTAGTTGTTTTTGATTCATCCATTTTAACTATTGTAAGGAAACTATTTAGGCGGTAGATTTATGTAAAGACGGCCCTCTTCTATACTAGCATTCGAGTTAAAGTGTCCATTAAACCTTTAAATAAGGTGGCGCCACTATATAGCTACGGGGTAAATTTTAAAGAACGCACCGAAAAATATTAGTGGGATAGACGACTTTTTCGAGGTTATATTTACCAAATAAAATAATTTTAGATTTGAGACCTACTGAGCAGTTTAGCAGCACACTTCAAACCGTCGAAACTGCTAAATTCATTTCATCCCAGTAGCTACTCCAGCGCTGTTGAGGAGAGTTTTTGAATTGTTATTTACTGCTTACAGATGACCACTTTTTCAACTAGTCTACTATGGGAGTTGGTACTCCTTACTTTTACACTCCATAATTTGAGTGAAATATAATAAACTGCGCAATATTTGTTTCCTGTTTCATTGTGATGGACTCTGAGCGTGAAAACCCTGGCTTATCCGACATATATAATTGATTCCTATGTCACATCTAAACATCTTTATAAATACATCATATATAAAAAGAAAATCATTTAGTGCAAAACAATTGTTAATAAGTTTCCCAACCTTTCTTACAAACCAGAGAAAAGTCAAGTAGGTACATTAATAAATTCCATTAGTCCGACTGATGCAACTAGCGAAATTAAAATTCCTTGAACATTTTCACTGGTGTTCTAAGATAGCTAGTTTAATTGGTATTGTTTACTTCTGTGAAGACTTTAAAATAGGGAAAAATGTCTTATGTGGTAGCAATTGAGAATCTTTTTTCTTTAAAATAGCGTCTATTCGTGATCGTGTAACTTTGGATGTATTCACACATTGGGTGCGTTTGGCAGAAAAAAGCGCTAGCAAGCGCTTGTAAGCAAAATGGACGATCGTAAGCGGTAAGCGCTGTCAAATCGTAAGTAGCTGTTTTCCTCTAGGACACGATGTTAGTTTTAACCGGGGATTCTAACCTAATTTAAATATATGTTTGTGAAGTATTCATGTTAAAAACTTACCAATTATGAATTTTTAATAACATGTATATGTCTATTCATGTCATTATATTACTTAAAACTAATATTGCAAAAAACAACTTATAAACTCTACTTCAAAACAAACAAATTAAATAAGCAAAATGGCGGATTGTGTCAGCGCTACTGAAGTAGCAATCGTGTCCTGGCCGAAAACTATTTTAGCGCTAGTAAGCGCTTGCTAGCGCTTTTTTCTGCCAAACGCACCCAATATGTGTTTAGTCAAAACGATGGTTTTAGCTGCACTGCTGCTGGGATCCAATCCGCGATGTAGTGAAGTGATAAAAAATATTATAATTATGTTTCAAAATAAAGCATATTCACAGTATAATATTTAGATTTAGAATATCACAAAATCTGGACCCAGTGACGCTGTGCTCAAATTATTAATAAATATTATATTTTAAATGAAAAATTTCCAAACCAAATTCGGAGTGATATTCTTCTTGCCATCTACTGAAAACAGCAGAACAACGTCTGCTGATGGTGAGTTAGCTTATACAACTCGCTGCACATAAGTGTAGCGGTGACTGCGCGTATCGTTCGCACGCGCTGATTGGCTCTCCAGTCGCATTCCGTCCCCCGTGCAGATATGAAATTCGCAGATATCCCCTCCATGTTTCGTTCAGCTCTAGAGTTACTACCGCGAGTTCCTCATTATCTGAACGTAGGACTTCCTGCATGTCTTACTTGGTGGTCACTCCATCTAGTGAGGGGTAGCCTTACACTACGCCTACTGGAACGAGGCTGCCACTCGAGAACCTTTTTTCCACATCGGTGGTCGGTTCTTCGGGCTATATGCCCGGCCCATTGCCACTTCAGCTTACTAATCCGTTGGGCTATGTCAGTTACTCTAGATCGAAGATCGAAGCCAAACCTCTTCGCTTCGCATTCGAAGTGTGTAAAATTTTATGATATTGAAAAAAGATAGCTTCATTTTGATAGACATCAGCATCTGCTGAGATACTGCAAAATAACTGAAAGTGAGTTTATATAATATTCTGTAACAATGCATGCTAATATTTTTGAATTATTTCACGTACGTTGCGTGGAAAATTATTACAGTTTCTTATAACCAAGAGTTATCTATACTTGTTATTTACGTTGGTTTGTTTACTTGGTAAAATTTTTGCTTACCAACGTTGGTACTAGTAGTAAGCAAGATTTCCTTGAGTCAAATATTACCTTCTTCTTCAAGATCGTAAATGTTATTTATATATTTGCTTTTTGAAGCAACGGTTTAACTCTAATACTGCTTATGAATTTATATTGCGGTCACATTAACTTGAAGCATCGCTGGAATGCGAGGCCCCGCCCGCTAGCCCCCGCACTCTCTTAGTTCGCCCGGCAATCGTCAGTATGGTTAGCATCTCTGTTAGACTGTTGTAAATGACGTCATCAAAGCCATGCGTCAAGTTAATGTGACCGCGTTGCACTAACAAGGTGTAAAAATTACATAATGTGGTAAGTAAATTTTTTATGGTATCCACATCACAAAGTACAGATCAGCTAAGGTATAATTTCATTATACGTTACTCCAATTACTCATGAACAACTCGAGTTAACTGTTACGTTTATTAAACGCCTTTTTAATGAGTCATTAATACGTCAAGCACCCATCACTTAATCGAGGATAACATCGCTTGGACAGTGGACAGATAAAAAAAGGTGAAAATTATTTCAATAATAGATTTATATTTTATATGAAACCGCAATATATCCAGAACACATAATAAGGAATTTAAATTTTTTATGATACTTTTCTCTAAGGATTCAACAGAAAAATGTGCAGGATAATAAATCAAAATAAAATGGCAGATACTACAAAAAGTATGTTAATTTAGAATTGCTTCGCAAATTTCTTATCCAGTTGAAATTTGTAGAGGTATTTCTTCTTGCACAATTATTATCCTATAGTAGTGAGGGAGAAATTTTCCAAAAAGCGCATATTCATCAACAAGTTGCAATTAGTCTGCTACAAACATACACCGTAACAAAAAAATTAAGTTTTAAGTTTGGCTACTTCACCTTATAAATTCACAGACACGACACGACTCTTATTCTGTTCCTAAAACCAAAGCTATTGTAAGACGTAGATAGCCTACGACTTTCTATTATGTTTTTATACAACTCTATAGAAACACATCCACTTGCGATTGCAGTTCTAACAGTGCAATGTAACATGGCCTATAACATTACGATGCATTCAAACTTTATTATTTAAAATTATAATAAAATTGGCTTCAAGTTTCTTTTCTGTGTTTACTAAATTTTTATTTAAAAGTAATGGATACGATATTTTAAGCTATATTTAACATTTACTTATGTTTGGATCTTTATAGTATCTGTTTCTATTATTTAAAAAAGGATTCTGTACTGTATATGTTTATTCGTATGTTTCGTTTTACATTCGTACCCTAGTTATTAAAAATTTGGTGTCACTTGCACATCTCATGTCCTAATAGTGTAAATATCTAACTTATTGATTTAATGGTCGTTAATATAAAAAGTATTTTTTTAATCTAATGAGAAGTGTATTAAAGACAAAACGAATAACACACATCCCTCTTGAATTATGAAGAAATAAACATTCGTATTACATTTCAATGCTTCATCAAAGGGCATTAACTCACTCATTCTAAATATATCAGTCACTGTCCGACATGTACATTTCTCATGTCCAAAGTGAATCATGGCCCGATGAATGTCAAACTACATAATCGTATTCCGGTGTCTCTCGAGAATGCTGGTGTGAAGAGGAAATTATTTTAACTTTACGGGAACTTTGTTTTTTTTTTGTAATTGATTTAAAGTCTGACGTTAGATACAGGATCAGCATCATCATGTCTAGGACCAACGGCTTTACGTGATTTCTTAAGCACGGTAAACGCGCAACTCCTGACCCCGTCATTGAGAATTTGTCGACGTACCAATAATTGATTCTAGCTCGACCGGGGATTCTAATCCGGGTCCTCATGAACAGAAATCGCTCTTAAGGCCACTAGATCAACAAGGCAATTTTTTCCTAAAAATAAATAACAGCTACGAAGTGTCGGTGTAAGAAGATCCACGAGCTCATAATATGCTGTGAGTATCGCAAAATAGATCAGAGGAGAAACAAACCTGGAGATGGTCAGTAGCGTTTTTAATGGCAATTATAAAAACAAAACTGCGGTTGTCAACCTAGTTCTGCTTAGATTTCCTTATAAGTGTGCCACGCTTCGCAGAGGTTCCATTTATGACGTAATCTATGGACAGGCTATTTTCAGAAGTGGATTTTGATAGGCTTTAATAAATAAATTAATGAAAAATATAAACATATTCAACGTTCGGCGACGTAAAGCGAGGTGTTTTTTGGCTGAAATTTATGCCTAAAATTACGTTTGCAGTACAGATAAAAATTAATGAAACTTTAAATTAACGAACCAGGCTACCTACTTAGGCATTCCGACCGAGTCTAGATTAAGTAATGATAGATTTTTAGTATTTAAAAGGACATTGCTGTTTTCTATATTACATTACTATACCAAATAACACTTCTACGAATTGGAAAGGTTTTTATTCACATGATGTAAGTTCTTTTCATGGGAATGGGAGTCCGTTACCTTGCCCCGTGCCTTACTGCTACTGCCGAGTAAAGTAGGTACGTCACATATTTTCAAAAAATGAGGATATCGTTTTTTTTTTGTTTTTATAATTACCATGTGGTATTACCAAAAAGAGAATTCGTCGCGCTATTTAGTCGAATTAGTTACTACGGAAAACGCCAGGAAGAGCTGATGACTTTGTTGTAAGACGAATGGGTCGGTTCGAACGAGGTAGGACCACGCTCTTACAGAATACCAGCGTAAAATAGCAGCTTATTGCTGGCTTATGAATCAGAGAACTTTTATACTAGAAACCAGGCATTCTATCCTAATCTTCAAGGGTGACAACGCACCTGCATCGGCATCCATTTAATATCAGGTGAACTGTTTGCGCGTTTGTTACCCTTATTCAATATAAAACAAAATAACATGTATACGCCATGTGTAACTTAGACCGACAATGAAGAGAAGCGTTGATCATCTGCCTACCAAGTGTGACTATTAATGTAATTCCTCCCTAAATCAGCAGAGGTCTTTGCCCACAGCGGGAAGTTAAAAAGCAAATGAAATATTGTTTTAGTCATAAGATACCAAAATGTAATCATAATACAAAATGAAGGTCATTATTTTATTTGGTTTATAAAATATATCTGCAATACATTTAAGGTTACCCTTTTTTTCAGGGGCCTTTCTCAGATATTATCGCGTTTGTTTATTTCTGTGATTTAGCTTGTGTTGTAATGCAGAATTTAGAATTTACGCGCTTTATACCTTACATTGTAAGGTGTTCCTGTAATCAAAACAGACCAATTGACCAGAAATAATTATTCTTACATTCTCAATATAAATCTTGAATTGCTATAATTTACTTAAAGTAAAAAAAAATCTGTTATAGCCCATATAATTCCCACGGCAGGACTAAATTTATAGAGTTGTGGAAAAATAAGGTCAGCGAATTGCTCATGTACGTTTTAGGCATTGGAGGATTTTACGTGTCTTTAAAATATTAATTTTGCAAACACGCAGGCCTCCAAAAAATATTATCTTTTACCGCTGAACACGCAGTAAATATATACGTCAAATTAGAAAAATTAAAAATATAATTATTGGCGGCGGGGATGTACGAGTATTATTCAGGGTAGGCACGCGTACCATGAAAATTCAAGGCAAGCACTTATGACAAAATTTCTTAATAACTATTTTATTATTTACTAGATGTGCCGGCATAAATAATTAATTTATTGTTATAGAAACACGTAGAAAACTTTTTTAAGTGAGAAACATTCGCAGACGCACACAGCAAATTCACGAAAATGTCACGGATGAATGCTATAAAATAATTTTTATATAAGTAGATACAGCATAATCGCGTTGATATGTGTTTATTAAAAAAAAAAACATTAAACATTTATAAATATTGATAACTATTTGTATCCAGCTGCGAGTCGTTGTGGCTCAAAAAGTTTTCCAAAAATTATATTAAACACGCGCCTAATCGAATGGAATGTTTAAAACTCGGAAACGGCTCCAAAGATTTTCATAAAATTTAGTGTCCAAGGAGTTTCGGGGGCAATAAATCGATCTAGCTAGGATTTATTTTTAGAAAATATCTTTTTGTCCGTGTTTTCAGGCAATGAAAAACTGCTACAATATAAGAAGGTAAATTTTGACACTGTGTTAATGATCGTATTAGCTCAAGTGGTTATCGAGCGGTTGCGAAATCGTAATGCCTTGGTTCGCGTCCAGACTTAGTTCCGATTTCTTTCCTTTTTTTTTTCAAGTTCTCTTCTTTTGTGAGAATATCTATTATTCTGTGCCCTTTTTTTAGTATTTTTTAAAAATACGAAATTTTAAAAAAAATTAAAAATTAAAATTAAACTAATTCACTCATGATTTTTTATTCAAATAACCAGTTCAGTTTTTTCTATTATGTTAATAAGATCAAAAAATATTATTCACCAGCTATGTAATTTGTATCTAAACGTAATTTCAAAAAAAAAACGAGCAAAGCTCGGTCATCCGGGTACTACGTATATAATGCCAGTACTACAAATATATTACTGGTACTATTTAATAATTTTTATTAAAATTAAAAATCATCTAAAGCGGAACAACTTTCAGTAATCCAGTTCCGAAACATAAAGAGTATATATAGAACAGCTCCGAACTATCACACGGAAGGTTTGCCCGTTCCCCGGGCAGAACACGCCCGCCGGGAGTTCTTCTATTTTCCTACCTACAATCAGATTAAAATTATTAATTTTGTTCGATAAACTTATAGTATCTTGAAGTTTTCCAGTTGTATGCTTGGGTCAGGATTTAATTTTATTAACTATAGGAAACCAAGAATATGGTAGCTAACAGCCAACTTCTCTATTAAAATAAGAATATTTATTGATTTCAATAGCCTTATCTCTTAGATAATCGTCCTTGGAAGGAAACGGTGTTCTTTAACGAGAGTTTTTGGTCTATTAAATGTTATGTTCTGTATACGGGGGGATTCTGTTTATTTTTTACATCAGCTATGTGTTCTTTAACGCGGGTTTTCATCGATCTGTTTGTTTATCCTATGTTAGAGAGACCACATTCACAATCAAGTTTCTACACACCTGCATCTTGCAGAGGGGCATAACCACAGACCACCCAACCTACGAGACATGTAACGAAAAGCGACAAATTTCTGTACTTCATCTGCTCAACTAGAGCTTATACAATATGTAACGTAATTAACGCACACCCTCAGACACCCCAATTAGTATATTATGTTATAATCATAATACATATACTGAATTTTTAGTTAAACATTTTTATGCACTGATTATTCATCAAAATAGTTATACTAATTCCGGAAGAATTTTGTTGTCACAGTACAAATCCACGAACGCAAAGACTTTAACGTGCTTGAAATAAAGTTCATTTTTCTTTATTTTTATTGAATGACAGAATTAGTAATAATACAAATAAAACTGCACTCTTAAAAGTCTTATTGACTTAAGTTACGGTCCATTTCAGTTTATTTTGACTGTACAGATTTAGTGTGACTGTAATTTACGTAGTTTTAATTATTTATGGGATAAAAAAATTACCTATTTTAAAAATGATAGGAATCGATTCAGTAAACGATTCTGAACAAACTACTTTCTCAAAGTGCGTTAATTATATTACATGTTGTATAGTTGAACACGAAAGCTACGCTGTTTAGTAGTGACCACACAACAGACCTGTTCACTGCGTCCTTAGCGCTACAATTTTTTTAAATATAAAACAATAAAACATGCCTACTTGCGCAGTAAAATGGTGTGGTAGTGATATCAGGAAACATAATTTCAAGAAGGATACAATCACGTTTCACCGGTAATTAATTTTCGTAAATAATTATTACAATACTACCTACTATAAATCATAAGTTGGTGTTTATAACACTGCCTATTATCATCACCATTCTAGTGCCAATAATCACTTTTGATCTCTTTAATATGGTTAAAATTATTTTTTCTAATGAACAATACTGAAAGTAAAGCGTCATGGCGCTTCAGTAAGGCATAACATATCTTTTTTTTCAATAGGGTGACAAACTAACACACAGTCCACCTGATGGTAAGTGCTTGCTGCGGCCCATAGACTTCTAAATCTATCCTCGATTACAAATCAAAATGCAGATGCGTTGTCACCCGTGAGGACTAAAATGGAATACCTCGTTTCCAGTAAAAAGGGTATCCGGTTCTCTAAACTCACCATACGAAACACAGCAGCATTAAGCTACTATTCTACGATGGTATTCTGTTAGAGCGTGATCTGTCCCCGGTCGAGCCGACCCATTCGTGCTACAACTATACTACTAATATAACTGCAGCATGGCTCTACCACGTATAATAGTAAATAATAAAATTATTCAATAAGAAAATTTATTATTATTATTACTTTAGTTTTAGAAAACTGGTACTCACTTCTATTTATTTTTTATTTAATTAGTTATTTATTTATGTTTTATCAATTTATGACCTACAGAAGCTAGTCAAGTGCATAGGAGAGGAATCTGAAGCACGAAAGTGTCTGCAGGCAGTCCGATGGGATGTCAATAAAAAACGGGAAAATAGAGATCAGGCACAGGTCATTCAGATTACATTCAGACTTGAAGTGATTTCCGAGGTGAGGCGGTAAAACAGCTTCAATTTCCAAACTCCTGGCTGCTACAGAGAATTTTTGTCAAAAAACCTAATTTCCGATTTTGGCCCGACCCAAGATTCGAACCTGGCACCACAAGATCAGCAGTCGCATTTACGACTGCTAGACCAACCAAGTAGAAACAGAAACGCTAAACCACTAAATCTGGGGGCACAGCAGTGCCCCCGCCAAGTCGAGCAAAAAAGCAGCACGGCCGTACCATACTTTTCTCGAAGCAGTTAAGGCCATTTTCGACCCCCTATAACTTCGTTCTGGATTAAACTAGAAGCCTGAATTTTCAGTTACCAAGCAGGCATTATATAAAAATAGTACATTTCAAATTTCATTTAATTTGAACCAGTAGTTTAAGAATTATAACTAGTCAAAGTTTCTTAATTTTGTCACTCCCTGACTGACCGATCATCAAAACTCTAAGGCATTTTGGCAAACATAGAAGTTTCAAATTTAAATACAGTTAGTGTTTAGTGTATAAATCAAGGAAAACTAAAATATTTTCAATTCCGGTCCAGTTTTCTAGATACACCAACTGGTTAATGGCAAACTCTAAATTATGACCACTTTCTACAATTTTTTTTACATGGCTTTTAAAAGTTTGAGCAAATCTTTCTGCCGCCCCATTTGTTGCCGGATAGTAAGGTGGTGTGTAACTTATCCTAACACCTGTCACATTGCAAAATTCTTTAAACTCGTTGCTTGTCCAAGTTGTACCAATATCCACCACCAAATGGAGCGGGTAACCAAATCTAGAATATAAATCTTTAAAGATTGAAATTGTTTTACATGCTGTAATATTTGACATCATAAAAGCTTCAGGCCATTTCGAGTAACTGTCAACTATTACAAGGAACATTTTCCCATAAATAGGTCCAAGAAAATCTGCATGCAACCTTTCCCACACAGACTCAGAACATGGCCATGTAGACAATAATGCTTTTTCTGGGTTATCACGATTTTCTAGACAAATTAAACATGATACTGTTATATTGCTTATGTCCTTGTCAATTGTTGGCCACCAAAAATAAGAACGTGCAATTTGTTTCATTCTATTTGTTCCAAAATGACTTGAATGTAATTCATTCATGATTAAATTCTGTAGGCATTCAGGAATGACCACTCTATAACCCCATAACAAACAACCTTGATCAATTGTTAATTCATTTTTTCTGTTAGAGAAAGGTCTGAACTTCTCACTTAATTTGTTTTTATCTGGCCAGCCATCTATACAGTACCTCATAACAGTTGACAGCAAAGTACATTTAGCAGTTTCTTTTACAATATCTTTCCAATTAAAACTTTCAAAATTTGACAATGACAAATAATTTAAAACACTTACTTCACTATTATCTAACAGTGGATGTTTAAAATTAGTTTTATCATCAATTGGGTTTCTTGACAAAAAATCTGCAGGATTATTTTTCGAATTAATATGACGGATACAATAGTTAAAGCCTGACAAGAATATGGCCCAATGTTGTAAACGTTTGCAATCCATTTTTGATATTCCCTTTTTAGTGCCAAAAATTCTTAACAGAGCTGCATTATCAGTTTCTAATTCAAATGTTCTTGCAAATAGATATTCATAAAACTTTTTACTCCAAATATGATAGCTAATGCCTCTTTTTCAATAGTGGGGTACTTAATCTGCCTGTCATTTAATTTCTTACTTGCAAAGGCCACAGGTTTAACTATTTTATCCCTAGTTCTCACAGACAATACCGCTGCTACACCACATTCAGAAGCATCACAGCTTAATATTATAGGTAAATCATTACTATAATGTGCCAATGTTGTTGTATTGACTAACTGTTCCTTAATTTTTTTAAACGCTACATCACATTCACTATTCCAACAAAAACAATCTTCTTAAGGCAGTCATAAAAGGGTTTTAAAATTATTGCCATATTTTTTTAAGAACCTGTTATAATAATTGATTTTTCCTATAAATGAACGTAGCATCTTTAAATTATTAGGTTTAGGTAATTTTAATAAGGGTTCTATATTATCTTTAATCACTTTAATACCTTCTTTTGACACATGATAACCAAATACCTTTAAAGATTGTTTGAAAAACTTACATTTATTAATTTTTAATTTAAGCTCAGCTTCTGCTATACACTCTAATACTGATCTTAATCTCCTGTTAGTTTCTTCCAATGTGTTTCCAGCTATATAAATATTATCTATATAAACAACTACACCTTTTAGTCCTGAAAGCAATTGTACAATTAATCTCTGAAATGAACCTGGTCCTGTGCTTACCCCATAGGGCAGATACAAGTATTTAAAAATGCCCTTCTCTGCAACTATTGTGGTTAGTTTTTGTGACTGTTCATTAAGTGGTGCTTGTAAATATGCTTCTTTTAAATCTAGTTCACAAAAGAAATCATTATTTTCAAAATTTGCTAATATTTGATTAATTGTTGGAAGGGGGGAAATGATCAATAACTAAGTGGGGGTTAAGTGTGACTTTATAGTCCCCACATAATCTAACTGAGCCATCACTCTTAAGAACTGGCACTACGGGCGTTCCCCATTCACTAAACTCAATTGGGGCTATGCGACCATTTTCTAATAAACGTTTGATTTCATTATCAACTTTTGATTTTAAAGAAAAAGGAACACTTCTAGCTGGCAAAAACTTAGGAATAGTGTTTGCTTTAAGTTTCAGAGAAATAGAGGCCTTTTTGAAATTGCCCCATCCTGGTTCAAATACAGCAGAAAAGTCATTTTTAATTTTAGAAATGTACTGATCTTCATTTAATTTACACATATTAACATTTGCTTTAAATTCAATGGCCAAAGTTTCAGATGAGATAACCAATCCTTACCGATAATCCTTGGGGGGCCATCAGGCACTACGACCAAAGATAAATTATGACAAGATACCTTATCATAAACAACAAACAGACTACCTAAAATACCAATTGGTTTTGAAATTGTTTGGTTATAGTTTATCATAGTAAGGCAAGACTCTTCTAGTTTTAAATTAGGAAAATATTTATTTTTATCACTGATGTTTATAGTTGTAATATCTGAGCCAGTATCAACTTCAAAGTCAAGCAAAATACTATTTATTTCTATTTTTAAATAAATAGAGGGTACCTTTTTCCTAGTTTGCACATTTAATATATGGAATTTATCATTTTTTTCACTATAGATACATGAGGCTTCCTCCACTTCTTCACTTTGGCTAGTTACCTGATCGACCAACACTGTCTTCACATTTGTGTTTTTCCTTGAACAAACTCTGAAAATGTGTCCTTTCTGTCCACATTCACTGCAATATTTATTTCTTAATGAGAACTGAGAACGCATATGTCCCACTTTCCCACAGCAAAAACACTTATTGCCACTTGTGGATGTTTGGTTCTGGTTAATTTTACTGGAATATTTAAACTGCGGCTTAGAATTTGTCTTTAAAGCAAACATTTTTACAGTCTTACTTGTGTCCTTGTGTGCTAAGTTGTATGCCATTTCCGCAGTTTCAGCTGTTAATACTAATTCATTTAGGGATTTTTATCCTATTTTTAAGAGCTCATATCTAATAGTTTCATTATGGACACCATTTAACAATCTTTCCTTTAGTTGTTCATTCACATCAGTAAAAGCAAAATCTCTTGTCATTTTTCGCAGTGCCAGCATGTAATCCTTTATAGATTCTGATGGTTCTTGTTTCCTATCTTTGAATTTCGCTCTAAACATAGCCACATTTGTTTTTGGGTGATAAAAGTGGTTTAACTTTTCACACAATTCTTCATATGTAAGTTTAATTGGAGACAATGGTGAACAAAGACCAGATACATTTTCATAAACATTGCTACTTAATTTTGTAAGTAACATTGGCACTTTTTTTTCTTCTGATATATCATGTAACAACATATAACAGTTCAATTGTTCATAATAACTATTCCAATTACCTCCACTAAAATTATCCAGGCTTGATGGTAATATATTGGCCATGTTTATTCGTAATGATTCCTCAAGCGAATGCTTTTGTGTTGTTTTCACGTATGTCCTTAACAATTTTCGTAGTTCTTCAATATTAATGTTTTGGTTTATAGTTAATATACCTAGGTCTCTAGCTAAAATTAACAAAATTTCTTTATTTTCTGATTGTATCCAAGAAGTTTTGCCGCTTTTAATTTTCTTTTTAAGCTCTTCCATATATTACAACATTAATGAAATTACTTGCTGTAAATTTTTAACCCACCAGTCATTGCAGTTTTATGCAAGACAAGATGTCCGCCGACGCCGATGAAATGTTTGGTAATTTACACACGTTGTTCTTAAGACCTCGTCGCCACTGTTGTATTTGATTTTTCTAGTTGTTTATATTACTAGGTTATAATAATAATTTGATATGTTCATTGAAACGCGAAATTAATTAATTCACGAATTTTATTAGAACACACATTCGCTTAACTTGTCCAGAGAGCGAGAGAGAGTGTTGCCTTAAGTGGCATCCAAGCTGCCGATTAAGACTAAGCTCCGGATATACAAGATGTATATCCGGACCATCATCACCTACGCTGCTCCGGCCTGGTACGCGCTTCTGAGCGACCCTCTGAGGCGGCGACTGCAGGCCCAGCAGAATCTGACATTAAGGACGATCGTCGGAGCAGGTCGCTACGTCCGGAACGGCGTTATAGCGGCCGATCTAAAGGTCGAGAACATCTAAAGGTGCGCGCGGCAATTTCGACCGCGCCGACAACGGGCCACATGAACACCTCAACGGATTTGGGCCGTTGCATACCCGGCCGCCGGACGGGCGGATTTTTCCAAGAGAACTCCTCTATTATATAGCGATTAGAGAGTCGAGTAACAACCCTCAATGCCGCTGAAAGGCCAACCCAGACTTATTACTAGATAACCTCCTTTTTTTCCCGTAGTCGGTCAACTACGGGAAAAATCTTATCCGGTTACGGACCAATCCGTACTACCATCCACGCCTAGAATAGGCCCCAAAGACTGGCCCATAGTTATGGGCCATGAGGAAAGTCTGGGCAATGGGGTATACCCCGAGGCCCGATACCTGCATAGCACCTAGGTGCATGTAGACGACTATCAACGCTCAAATCGCAATCGCAGCAAAGCCGTCGAAGAGGCTACAACAACAAGAAAAAAAGGAAGCCGAAACCTAAGGAACAAGAAGCTACCTAGGAAAAAGTGTTTTTTATTGCCTCCTCCCGGCTGATCGTCTATCTCTCTCTCTCTCTCGAGGTCCTAGTGGGGTCGTATTATACATACGCATTCAGGGGTGCGTGGGACGTGCGTCACCAGCACTAAGCAAGGAACGTACGTCGTGAAGTGGGAGATTGTCCCAGGGTGACTGCGGACACTGGACGTGTCCCTGCCGTCCGAAACAACCCAAAAAAATAAATTAATGGCTACCATGCTGATCCTAATGTTTTCATTCGATCGAATGTATCAATTAATGGTATACAACATATTTATTTCTAACTAGCTGTTCCCCGCGACGTCGCGTTCTCTTCGATTTCATGAGTTTTAATATTTTTGCGCGGAACCATAATTATTTTTCTAAAATAAAAGTAGTCTAACATACTCCTCATACGGCCAGCAGTGAAGGACCACGTCTCAGATCCGCTATCTTGCTGTCCATATAAGGACGCACAAAGTCACTCAGCGAGCTATGGAGAGGGCTATGCTCGAAGTTTCTCTGCGTGATAGACTCAGTAACGGGGATATCCACAGTAAAACCAGAGTGACCGACATGGCCCAACGGATTAGTAAGCTGAATGGCAATATAAAAAAAAAAAAAAAAAAAAAAAATAGCCATATAGCTCGAAGAACCAATAACCGATGGGGAAGAAAGGTGGCAGCCTCGTACCGGTAGGCGTAGTGTAGGGCGACCACCCTCTAGATGGAGTGACGACCTGGTAAGATATGCAGGAAGTCGATAGATGCAGGTGGCTCAGGACCATGCTTTGTGGTATTAGTTGGGGGAGGCCTATGTTCAGCAGTGGACTTGTGAAGGACTGTAATGATGAATGATGATGAACTTACTCCTAATAACAGCGGCTATTTATATTTTTATACAGGTAGTAAAATACCGTCAAAATCGGTTCAATTGTTACGGAGATTAGCCGGTTTAAAATAACTGATGAAATTTTCGCTTTGCGAGCAGCACAACAGTTGTGCAAGCAAGCGATCATATTGAATGCACAGCTCATTTCCTTAGTGGGGGAAACTGGTGACGAGCTTTACATCCGCCTTCAGAATTGTTAACAAAATTTTGTATACAAAACAATATTAAACTCATACTATAATACAAGTTATTTCGTAAATAATATAAGATATAAAAATATATCTCTTTATTTTAAATTGCGTAGGTAGTAGGGCGTAGTAAAAAGGGTTAGTAATAGGGTTCATATTGTCGATAGACATTATCTGAAACAAATCAAATACGAATTAAAAAACTCTTTTAATGAAACTAGATGTTCAATTTAATTAAATTAAATGGTTTAATAAACTTACCAAACGTTCTTGCTGAAAGACGTGCGGAGACTGAGATCTTATTAATTAAAACTTAAATGAAGCATTTACTTTTGTAATCATTTTAATATGAAATGTGAGCTTGATTTGACTCGTTCACGTGACAGATGGATAACCTTATTTAGAAGAAATTGTTTAGATAATAAATACTTCTCTATAATTTTTTTTGTTTTGGTGTCTTATACAGTTTTTAGCTAATATGAAAGGAAATCAGTTGACTTGAGTTTTTATTGAAACTTAAAACAAGTTTTCTGAGAAATTCCTGTGTTATCAATCACATTTCAATTTAAATATGATTTAGACATGTTACAAATGAAATGTATAGCAGGTACAACTACTCTTGATGAAATAATGGATATTTCATGTGTTAATATTCTATTATGTCATCATAAGCTAAAATGAAGTTAATTAAACAACCCGTTTCTTTAAAAAATGATGAAGATGAAGCTGATAACTCCTAACACTTTTAGTTACAGCTTCTCTTACAAAACTCCATTCGCTTCATAATATGTGGTCCATCAAACTGTGGAAAAACAAAAAATTAAAGACTATTTGACATGCAATCTGTCTTTAAAAAAATCTTATTACAAATAGATATTGGCAGTTATTGATATATATATGAAACAAATGATATATGAAACAAATGTTTGAAGCTTTCCAAGACCCATTCAATAAAAAAAGCGTTCCGAGTGCGAGTTTTACAACAAGAAACTTAAAAATTTGTTCAATAATTATAAAATAAATTATTACTCAAAATATTCTACTAAAAACCTCTATAGTTAAAAGATTTATTATAACCTAAAATAACGTATATATATATATATATATATATATATAATATTATGTATAGTCATCTTAGTTTAAAAGGAAACTATGTTTGGTATAGACGCGATATTCTTTCGAAATAAATAGAAACATATATTGATAGTGTGCATAGAGCAAAAGGCTTGAAACCAAATCCATTAAATGCAAGTAATAAAGAATAGATCATCCAACTACAGAAGGGTATCGATATCCTTCTTCCTAATCTGGTAAAAATCTAAGAGCAAGTTTTGCATGGGGATATATTCGATAATATAAACGATGAACAACTGTCAAAATTCTATTCAGCATGCTTACCGCAAAGGCAAATTTACGGATTTTTTATTGTACTATCCATTATCGAATTCAGTTATAATGGCCGTGTTCATTGGTTGACATATTGTACTGTGTATAAAAATAAGTCTTGTATTTAGATAAAATATAATGATATCAATTATTATACTTCATTACGCTTACAAATGCGTGCACTCCTAGAGATTTAACATTAATTTATATGTTTTCGAGTGTAAAAATACTCACAGACCAAATGTTTGCCCGCATCAAAACAAACACTTGTTTACATTAATCGCGTAATCTTCCATCCGCAATCTTTTCACTGTGCAGTACTCTGCTAATTGGACAGTGGGAAAGCAGACAGGCCGTCACTCGCCGAGTGTGCTCGTGATTTCAACACTGGATTTACAGCGCTGTCGTCTGCTTTCAGTAGATGCATTTGTAGTTTGTTTTATTCTTAAAAAATCAAACATGCTAAAATTATCTTTATTTTACAATAAAGAAAGATTAATATAACAAAAATAAAGAAATATTGAGGGAAAAGCAAAAAGCCGTCTTCTTGCTATATAACAATGTCTTCCAGACAAATCAAAAAAATAATTAATTAAAAAGAAGAGAAATATTAACGGGTAGTGTCAGGTGCAGCAAAACAACAATATAATCATATCTAGCGACCAACCCAGCTTCGCCTATACAGGATCGATCATTATTAGGATATATTAATAATACATATAACGTTATTTAGTTTTAAGAGTGGTAGATCCGTATTGCATCTATATTAAGGTTGTAGCATGAATAGTGAGGAATGGTTTCTAGTGTAAAATAGCAGCACAATAGTGCAAAATGTAAATGCGTTTTCACTCCTGACGACTAATATAGAATAAAAGTAAAGTAAGGTTACAGTCTATATACGTCCCACTGCTGGGCACAGGCCTCCTCTCATTTCTGAGAGGGTTTTAGGGCAAGGAATAGTCGGCCGCGCTGCCCCAATGCGTGTTGGCGAACTTCACATGTCTTCGAAATATTTTTTTTCTTATTTCTCAGATATGCAGGTTTCCTCACGATGTTTTCCTTCACCGCCGAGCACGTGGTAAATCAGCACTTAAAATTGCAATTAACAATTTCATTGGTGCCGGCGGGGATCGAACCCGGTTTGCTTGCGTATTGTGAAATTTACAGCGAGCGCTAACCATCTGAGCTACCACGGCTCAAGATAGAATGCCTCATAACTATTATAAAGGGTAACCGGTTTTATACACTCACTATACAAAATACGGCATTAATTTTCTGTTGTAATATTATGTAAGAGTGTGATTCTACGCCGATCAATCTGATCCATTCGTACTGCAGCTACAATAATACTGAAGAGTGGCTCTGCCACATCGAAAGGGATTCGGGACTAAAGACCACAAAAGACATCACATTTGTGTTATTCCCTCCTCACTCAAAAAATCTGTTCCTTTTGTCAACGTTCTCTTATTTTACAAATTTAATATGACTAAGACATGTCCCCATGTATTTCTCTCTCTCTCTCTCTCTCTCTGTCTCTGTCTGTCTGATTTCCAATTGAGGGAACTTGCAACAAAGTATTTAAATGAGTTAGGGAAGAATTAAATTCCAGTACCGGAAAATATAGAAATAACTAAGTGTCTGCATAATTTAAGTAAAACGTCGGAGTTTGTTTGCAGTAAGAACTTGAGTCATAAAATTTAATTAAGCGTAGGTTTTTAAAATTGTTCTTGAAACTTTTCATTTCTTATATATTTTTAACTTTTTTTAAAAATAAACTTTAAGTATTTGTTTGTGGCTTTTTTACGTTATTTTATATCAATGTAATATATATATATATATATATATATATATATATATATATATATATATATGTGTGTGTGTGTGTGGGTTTGAATTCATATTCGACGAGTATGGCTAAGTAAGAGAATTCTCTAATCAAATCCCGCGAGTGCCGTAAGAGGCAACAAAAACTGAATAAGGAAATGGGCAGCAGCATCTTCAAGATAACAACTCAAAATTATTAAAAATATGTTTGCGAAACTATCTGCCAAGCGTATCATTTATGGCCTATATTCCCTTTACGAATGGGAGAACTATGTTTAGCAATGGACTTTGATATGATATAGGATTTTCTTCTTTGGTACGATTTCTTTATTTCGTCAGTTTTATTATTTAAGAGTTTACTTTTATTTTTGCATATAATATCACTTTATAGATGTTTTAACAATCAAATAATTTTGTTAATGAACAAAGGTAGGATGTTCCGTTACCGTTTCAGCCTATTAAAGTCCACTGCTAGGCTTCACCCATAGATTGCCTCATAGGGACGATATTTGTCATAGTTGCTACGCTTGGCAAGCGGGTCGGCAACCGCGGACTTTTTACTTTTAGACGTTATTAGGAATATGCTGCTGCCCATCTCCTGACTTTTTTCCGACCGCCACTACACGCCCTGGTAGGTTGTTCATAGAAAAGTATTTGTAAATTTACAACACACGTACACAGCAGTTAAGAATCGACGCTCCGGGAAGTCTGCAGTCTGTGAACACGTACAGGATCGCCCCCGTCACTACATCAGATTTGATAAACTACAAATCCTCGCTAAAGAATACCGATTCCTTCCAAGGATGATTCGCGAGGAGTACATACATGTATTTAACACAAGCGAAGTGCATATAAAGGAATTTGGTAATTTCATAAAATGTACAAACATAACCAATAGTAAAAAACGCGATTGCGTTAATTCAACAACCAAGACAAAACTAGCGACACATATTATGTTAAAATCCGTCAAACCGTTAAGGCTACAGAAAACATACTCGTACGTAAACGAATATACAGTTACATACATAAACACAATGAAGTACACCGTTTCTAATTAATTTTATTATAATGTCTTTAGATCGTGACTGTGTTTTTCTTGTAAAATAGGGTATTTTGAAATACGAAACAAAAAACAAAAAAGTATATTTATTGTAGGTTTTGTAAATAGTAAACAAGAAATTTTAATTTCTTCTCATAAAAATGCGTTATAAATTGTATAATTTAATTTTTTTTATATCTATGACGCAAACCTCCAAAACGCCACCTGCCATGTAAGATTCCGTTGTCACCTCACTTTTGTAATAAACAAGTTAATGTGCTGTAGGTTATTTTGAAATTTTTTAAGTGATTATCACATTTGTTAACTTTTATTCTGTATTATTAAAATGGCGTCATGAAAGACTGATTTGTAAAAGCAGAAAGTACTAATCTAACAAGGATAAATACATTAACGGCGGAAAAATTTTTTGGATGTT
This sequence comes from Parnassius apollo, assembly GCA_907164705.1. Lineage (NCBI taxonomy): Eukaryota > Metazoa > Arthropoda > Insecta > Lepidoptera > Papilionidae > Parnassius > Parnassius apollo. The sequence continues at coordinate 179,089 of CAJQZP010000067.1, forward strand.
AAAACATCAATGTACGTACTGATTACCAACTTTTGTTCATAAAATAACATAATACCAGGTCAGAGTGTAATTCAATAATACATAGTTATGTTTATCTATGATTACAATCATTAGCAATCATTGGTTATAATATCTAAGATAACTTAATATATTACAAAATTTAATTTTTAATACCTATCACCTCATGATGTTATGAATTGTATAAACGATAGTTAAAATAAGTCAAACTTACATCAAAATGAGCTTCACAGAAGTATAGTCTAGTTTTTGAAAACAATGTTAGTCTCTTGCCAGTTTTAACCAAGTATTTCTCATTGAATAAAACTAAATTTAGTAAATTTAGTTTTATTCAATGTGTAGTGTAAATTTAAGAAATCATTAAGTATTTCTCATATTTAAATAAGTTGACACTCTAATCCATAAATTCCCAGGCGTTTTTATGATCATATTTTTGAATTCAGGTACAACACACCAGTGGTAAAGATGATTACTCATTATTAAGCATCCAAAATTATCTTATTCCTTTGCAAAATTGGCAAAATCAAAGGGCAGTGACGTCACGAGCTCTACAGATTGGCGGCTATCGTTTTGCGGGAACATTTAAAACGATAAATTAAAAGTCACTTTTAGAGTATTATTTTTGTGTCACTGGTGTGTTGTAACTTGGTTTAAAAAAATTTACAAAAATTATTGTAATTCATTATCACTCTAGGATTCATTTAATTTAAAAATAATACTCTATTGTTCCTATGATACATAATGTCATTTTGAAATGTATTTGTAACGATGCCCTTAGGAGTTACACTTCGAAGGTAATATAGTTCCTTAATTGTTCGTATATTTGCTTTGATATTTTGCGGTTACCGATTGAGTTACAACTTCAGAGAAAAATGGTATTAATGGTGTATGTCGAATGATGAATTTATGCCTTCTAATTTTACTCATCCATTTTACTGTGAATTATAAGTGATTACTGACGGATAATAAGATACAACAAACATAAAATGAAAAATTTGAGAACAACACATTTAAAACTTATATGTCAAACGCCATGTAAAACAATTACCAAGGGCAACCTAACCCTTTCTAATAGCGGGTTGATTGACATGCATCCTTTAAAGGTTTGCACATACTTACTACATTGAATTGTGGTTGATTCAATTGTGAACTTAGGTAAAAGAAAATATTCCGAAAGCAGGTAACCATACCCCAATGATTTTTCGACGTAGCGTAGTCCTAAGGCTAAACCATCATATTGACGCTCGAGAATAGATACTTCTTGAAATAGTAAATACTCATAAAAAATATGCCCACATGAAATATTCAATATAATTCTTAATTGAACGAATTTTTAAAATACTTTAAATAAATCGTGATAAAAAACATAATTTGATCGACGGCAAAATACTTTGACGTTCGAACCTTAGTTTTTATAAGCAATAACAATATAAAAATTTCGATAAAATGAAAGGCATATTATTGAATTAGATTAGATTTTTCTTAAGATATGACGAACAATTTTAAATTTTGTGTTGTGCGATTTTCTTTCACAATATAGGGTATTGACTGAAACCTCTATTATATTTGCTGATGACATTTTCATTATTCCGCATACAAAAGACTAGAATTTAAATAATAAATTGAATCATGTATTGAACCAGGTAACAAATTGGCTGACATATCATAACCTAGAGATTAACTTTAATAAAACTAAAATTATGCGATTCCCACCAGTTCAAAAATCACCACTAATTAATATCGCTTTTACTTATAATAATGTACCTATAGGAACTGTTGACAACTTCAACTTGTTCGGCCTGCTATATATATAAACTGGAAAGCTCATAAAAAAAAGTAAAAAATAGGCTATCAAAATTCACTTACGTATTACGAGAAATAAAGAAAACCACAGATATCCCCAGCGCTCTGTCAGCATATTACGCATACACATCTTCGTAGCTGTCATACGGTGTCATGTTGTGGGGAAATAGTAAAGATGCACAGCAATTATTTATAATGCAAAAAAAATTATAAGAATCTTGGCAAACATAAAAATTCCAGAGGTTGTAAGCGCCCCTCTAAAAAGTTTAAAATTTTGACTTTGACGTCTATTTATATTTGGGAAACATGTAAATTTATATAAAACCACCTAGAACTATTTACCAAATTAAGTGAAACAAATTACAAATACTCAATTAGACCAAATAAAAATAGGCAACTATTGCCGAAATCTACTCTTGCTTTTTTTAAGAATTTTTAATAACCTTCCAAATGATATAATAAATTTAACAAGTACTACATTATTTTTATCCAAATTAAAGTTATATTTAATTGAAAAATGTTTCTATAATTTAAATGAGTATTTTGTTATAAATGTTATTTAATTTGTGTGGACAACTTCGGCCTGTGCCTATCTAATTTAATTTTTTTTATTCGATTATTATTTTTTACTTATTTTTATTTATAATAATAATAATAATTTTTTACTTGACATTGTGATTATTAATTTAATTAAATTTACAAGATTTTGAAATAATATAATCTAGTAATGTAATTTATTAATGAAATCTTGTATTTTTAAAATAATATTTAATTTTTTATAATTGCTACGCCCAAACTGGGTTCACAAATGCGGACTATTTTTTTTTTAAATTCCAAATGCTATTGTTACCATTTGATTGCAATAAAGATTATGATTATTGATTATCTCAAAATTATGCAGTAGCATCAGCATCATATCAAACCCCCATTGTCATAAGAGCGTAAGACTTCTTCTGTGCTTCACTTGGCCTACGCCTCCCCCCGACACATAAAATATTTTGAGTCGATCTCTGTATATTTTGGTTAGATCGATTCCGAAATCGATACACAACGTGCGACACGGCTACATCTCAGCTACGCCGTTGTCGTCCAGTCGTGACAGTGACGTCATCACGATGAAGAGTAGTGTTGTGGTTTACTACTATTTTATTGTTATTGTTTATTTTTATTTATCTACAAAGTACATATATAAAAAGAGTGGAAGACAGTACAAGATTAAATAAAACATACCAGATTATAAAGAGTCATTTATTGCATAAAAAACCAACAAAATCAAGTTATTTTGTGTTATCGATATATCAACTCTTTGCATACTATTTTTTTCGTAGGTATTTTTGTTTACTTTTCGCTTTGGCGTACAGGACATGGTATAATGCGTTTTTGACGTGGCGCTCAAAAGGATATACTTTCCAGATATAGTGAAAAAAACCTATCATTCATCATAAAGTAGCATAATTATTATCACTGCAATACATAGGTGAACACAGACCTCACCCGGAGACTAAGCCCTCTGCAACCATCGACTTGTCGATCTGCAATGATTGACATCAACCTGATTTCTTTCCAACTTGTTTCACTTTTAGGTAGAATTTTTTGTTTTAATAAGACTTTGAGTTGTTACCTAACGAAAAGATGTGCCTGTTGTAATTTTCCGAAAGCTGTTCAGCAGAGCTTGATTCTCCGATAGATATTTTAGTCGAAGTTGGACCTAGGTCGCAAGACTATTTGTCTTAGGTAAACCTACTTACTTGTCAACAACTTGTGTTAACATGATTTTAGTCTTATCCATGTTATATTGTAACATATAAAATATATATCAACTTATTTAGATTAAAAATAATATTAGTAGTATTTTGTATAGCCGCATGTTGGTAGCATGAGAAAATCCATCAGCCCCCACTTCGTTTCGTCGTAAAAGGCGGCTATATGTTATGCCAAAAATTTTATGGCATGAGGCTGGTATGACAATGTTGAAAACGCCAGACGTAAATGGGATCGTAACCACCTAGAAATAGCTTCATTGAGACTGCTCCCTATCGCTGCTCGAGAAGCAGCCTCGTAGAACCGAAAAAAATCAACAAAAGAGCCAAAAGGCAGTTAACGCACCTAGCGTTCCCTGGTGTTGCAGATGTTCACGGGCGGTGGTAAGAAACGTAGTATTAGGTGTGTCGCATGTTAATTTGCCCAAGTTTCTTTAAAAAAGATAACAAAGATTTCTTCGCGAGTAATCTTACTCCACAGCTCATCAAGTGTAACATTTGCACCTGGATCATTTCCGTCATGAATGAATGCACGAAGTGAGCTAAACATATGAGCCATATACGAAACATACAAGTGCCTCGTCATTTCCTTCTTGCATGGACGCATGAATTGAGTAAATCATACAAACCATATACGGAATATACAGAGTGCCACGCCATTTCCGTTATGAATGGACGCATGAAGTCAGCAAAACATACAAACCATATACCGAATATGTGATATGGGATTGTGAAATTAGAATATCCAAGCTCAACCATCGCCCGTCGTCCGTAACACGCTTCCTGCGCCGCTGTTTTTGAAGTAAAAATAAAGTAAAGTCACACAGTCTTCCTGCCATTCCACAGAGCGTTTTAGGGCAAGTAAATAATCGAGTAAATAATAGAGTAAATAATCTTTTTCTTTTTTTTAAGAATACTAACAATGCTATAAACATTACTAATATTCCCCTTAACCACTTGTGGTAAGCTTAAATTGCTTGTGTTACGAATGATTCATGCCAGTAGTCGAATGGCGTATTCGAACCCACGACCTTTTTGAGTTCGCGGTCCGCGCCCTGCCATTAGGCTACTGTCGCTTCAAATCTTAAGAAATCTTAGAAATATATTTTTTTAATTTCTAACACATGCAGCTTTCTTCACAATGTTTATTCAAAAAAAGAGAAACGATATAACAATATTTGTTTTTGAATATTTGATCCAGATGATATCGATCTATCGATGTAGAAATCCCAGCCGCCGAATTTCATAAACGCACTACGCGGCAAACCTCCCGATAGCAACCCCACCATCTGGATGCTTGGCGGTCCACCACTGTACGTTTCACAAGGAGTTATCTTCCGCGTATGACCTCTGTGTGGAATAGTTTACCATCGGCGATTTTTCCGGACTCATACAACCTGGGGACCTTCGAGAAAAGAGCTTACTCGTTTCTAAAAGGCTGGCAACTCACCAGCAAATCTCCTGGTGTTGCAGTTGTTCATGGGCGGCGGTAGTCACTTAACATCAGGTGAACCGTATGCTCGTTTGTCCCCTCTTCTATATAAAATACTGATATCACTGAATTCTGCTTTTTTCCCTTCAGCTTGGAAAGACGCATTTGTAGTTCCTCTTCCTAAAAAGTCAAATCCCTCTAGTTTTTCCGATTATAGACCTATCTCTATTTTGCCTTTCTTTTCCAAAGTTCTAGAACGTCTTGTGCACAATCAATTAAGCACCTATCTTTTAAAACACAATCTTTTAAATCCCTTGCAATCCGGTTTCCGTCCTGGCCATAGTACGACTACTGCACTTTTACAAATCACTGATGATATTCGGTATGGTATGGAGAAACAAAAGCTTACTATTCTCACGTTGCTTGATTTTAGTAACGCATTTAATACTGTAGATTTTGATATCTTGTTAAGCATCCTACGCTCTCTCAACATATCTCCAACTGTAGTTGACTGGTTTCAAAGTTACTTGTTTGGTCGCCGACAGCGAATTCAGGTGCAAGAGGTTTTTTCCACCTGGATTACTACAGCTGCTGGTGTACCACAAGGTGGCGTGTTGTCTCCTCTCCTTTTTGCAATTTTCATTAACTCTATAAGTCATAATTTGTCCTCTTCCTACCACTTGTATGCTGATGATCTCCAAATCTATACTCAGTCCTCTCTTGAAGATCTATCTAAAGCAGTTGACACTATTAACGCTGATCTGACTTGTATTTCGAATTGGAGTAAATGTTATGGTTTAACGATTAATCCTAAGAAAACTCAGGTCATTGTCATCGGTAGTTCTAGATTAATTGGTAAAATTGACTGGTCTCCCCTACCCCCTATTATACTAGACTGCACTCTAATCCCTTACAGTAACAAGGTTAAAAACCTGGGGTTGTATCTTGACTCGTGTATGTCTTGGACCTCACAGGTTAATGAGGTCAGTAGAAAAATATTTGCTGCGTTAAGCTCTTTACGTAGATTACGTAATTTCCTTCCCACAGCAACTAAAGTTACGCTCGCCCAGTCTCTTCTTCTGCCTATCCTTGACTATGCTGATATTTGCTATCTTGACATTACCGAGGAGCAGCTTAATAAGCTTGAGCGCATTCAAAATTTATGCATTAGATTTATATTTGGGCTTCGCAAATATGATCATATCTCCGAATTTCGCAAACAGCTCAAATGGCTCCCGATCCGCCTTCGCAGGAATACTCACATTCTCTCCGTGTTGTATAGTGTGCTGTTTAATCCTTCTACTCCTCTTTATTTAAAAAACCGTTTCCAGTATCTTTCTCTTACCCATAATCGGTTCCTTCGATCCTCCATCAATCTTTCTCTCTCTACACCTTTGCACTCTTCTTCCTTTTTCAAGAAATCCTTCACCGTAACCGCTGTGCGATTGTGGAACTCCTTACCTCTCCATATTCGTCGTGCTAAATCACTTCACTCTTTCAAAATTCTTGTTAAATCGTATTATTTAGAACGCTATTAGATAAATTACTTTACCTTTCTCTTACTCTTTTCATTTAATCTATTATATGATATTTTATATATAACTTTCACTTACTTTTATTTGTATGTATTATTGTGTTTTTTTTTATTATTATTTTGTATGCCCCCCTCTTTTTGTAACTTTTGTCTGCATCATTCCTCTACGCAAAGGTTGTCTGGAAGATATCACTTTCAGTGATAAGACCGCCTATTGTACATACTTTAATTAGTTTTAACTGTATTGATGTTTCTGTATTGTGGTGTACAAAAAAGAATAAATAAATAAAAAAATAGTATTATAAAAATTATTTCGAATTTCAGGTTACTTTTTAAACCTTTTTTTTATGTGGTAGAGCCACACCACAGCTATATTAGTAGTATAGTTGTAGCACGAATAGATGGGCTCGACCGGGGAAGGACCACAGCAGAAACCGGTAAAAAGCAGCTAACCTGCTGTTTCGTATGGTGAGTGTAGATAACCGGAGACACTTTTTACTGAAAAGGAGACATTCCATCTTATTCCTCACAGGTGACGACGCATTTGCAATTTGATACGTAATCGAGGATAGATGTACATGTCTATGGGCCATAGCAACCACTTACCATCAGGTAAAGTGTGTACTTGTTTGTCACTTTTCTCCTATAAAAAAAAAAACTTAAAAAAATAGCAGTTTTGAATATTCAACGACAGTCTTTACTGGTATTTTCTTTTTAAATATTGATAGAAACAGAAACTTTTTTATTCAATATGGATTGTCTACCACTGTACGTTTCACTAGGAGTTTTCTTCCGCGTACGACCTCTCTGTGGAATAGCTTACCACCGGCGATTTTTCCGGACCGATACAACCTGGGGACCTTCAAGAAAAGAGCTTACACCTTTCTAAAGAGCCGGACGTACCTGCAATTCCCCTGGTGTTGCAGTTGTTCATGAGCGGCTATATTAGTAGTATAGTTTTAGCACGAATAAGTCGGCTCAACCAAAGAAGGACCACGCTTTCACAGAATACCAGCGTAAAATAGCAGCTTAACGCTGCTGTTTCGTATGGTGAGTATAGAGAACCGGAAACCTTTTTGATGGAAAGAAGGCACAAAATTTCGTCAATATTGGTGGGATACCATTGGGACTGGAAACCGACAGATACAATTTTGGTAGCGTAAGAGTTCGTCTCAGCTACAATGTGGCCTAAAATTTCATCATCCCAAACGGAACGAAAAGCATAATATGCCGTATTGTAAAACTGAACCGAACCAGTTCGCTCGGGTACAAAATTCTCCTCCTGGCCTTGAGTCCATAGGAGACCATTCAAACTGGAGGTTCTGGCCTTCCAGCCGAGTAAGACCATCCGTTCCATCACTGGCGATAAAAAAATCATCCGCATCTTCGCTCTCGCTTGCATTCTCTCTTTCCATTCTGTTTCCTTCCTGACTATTCCTTTCGACTCTAGCAGCATCTCCTATTCTCATCTCCCGTCTCCTCATAATATCCCTCGCCAAATTACCATTTCAGGGGGACGTGGTCATCAGTCAATAAATTTGACACAGTGGATGTCCCACCTCCCAATGCTGTCCCCCCGTACGGTCCTGTTGCGGATGCCCACGCCCACGTGCTCTTCCTCACCCAACTATACCACGAACACCTCTTCTTCCACTCTGCCAGCTCTCACCCGTTCCCGGGGACACACACATTGCATGGGCATCCAGGGCTAAAAATACCTCGTCCATGACGACGTGATCCTCGACGTCAACCACGCCGCTGTTTTCATTTTAAATTTCAATAGCCACCATTGGTTCTCTGCAAAAATTACTTTTACTCCACGTAAATTTCGTCAATAATAGTAAAAAAAAACTTAGAATTCATATGACTGATATGGTCTAATAGGAGACCTGTCACGGTCTTCCAGTAATGTGTCACGGAAACGATTCTCTTCCTAAAACATAGGTGCAAACAAAAATATCCATGAAAACCACTTCACCAAAATATACAGAATGCTGTGGTTCAACGCAAACATAACACACAACATGTATCACTTCGAATCCGACCGCTTAAACATCATTACCGGACTGTTCGCGACGTCCAGGTGGTGTAAGAAGAGAGTAAGCCTCAGGTGACTATTCAACACAACTTCCTCTTAAAACATGCAATAGTGTGCTTGTTAAACCATTAGAACCGAAATTACAAAAAAGGCAATACAAGTGTAAATCAGACAAAGAAAGTAAGATTAGTGCAAATCAAAACATACGTAATACCAGTGTTAAACCAAGCATAAAAAACAGAATACCAGAGGCATTAGCGGCATATAAAAACATATTATTTAAGTTGACTCTTAGCCTTAATATTATCATTATCGAGCGGATCCAACAGATCACAGTCAGACGAATCAATACTTATCAATATATATGATTAGGTCCCTAGAAGTGAATGAATGACACATTTACTATTTTATTATTTATATTTGACAATTGATAATAATTAACGTCTGTATAAACTTGTCTGAAAATATTTTAAAAGTAATATAATGCGTGGTCCTTCCCTGGTCGAGCCGACCCATTCGTGTTACAACTATACTACTAATATAGCTGCAGCATGGCCATATAAAAACATACTGACTATATATTGACTGCATACATGACTGAGAAGAATTACATCTCATGAAACTTTACTAACAACGTACTATGCATACTTTACTCTGCACTTGGTTATGGTCTTTTACTTTGGGGTAACAGTACAGATGCTGTTAAGGCCTTAACGGCCCAAAGCAATGTATTAGAGCTATGAATGGTTTGGCACCAGATTCATTGTGTAAACCGTATTTTAAAAATTACACATTTTGATTCGCTGCCATGTATGTACATCTTAAATTTAGTATGTTTTGTTTTATAATTGTATGTATGTTTTTGCAAGATTGTTAAACAATGGCTTGAGGAGCAATGCTTCTACTCTATTGAATAATATTTAAATTTTATGATTAGGATTAGACATCTATATTAAAATGAACTTAGTAATTAGGTACAATTATATTATTTTAATTAAATTAAATGTAATAAAATGATTATGATGAATTTGAAAATATGTTATTTATTATATTAGTTGTGAAAATGTAATTTATGTATTAGATAAATATTTGTATGTCAACATTATGACAAAACATGCTGGTCTTAAATAATTTACCAATGTATAATGTACCATGTTTTCTGCAAACAAATTATGATTATTATTTAAGTTGACTGATATAATTAATATTGTCATTATCAAACAGTTCTAACAGATCACAGAGTCAGATGAATCTATACTTATCAATATATATGATCGGGTCTCTAGAAATTAATGAATGACACATTTACTATTTTATTATTTATATTTGACAATTATTAATAATTAATGTCTATATAAACCCATATAGAAATATTTTAAAAGTAATATATATAAAAAAATAATAATAAGCGTCCTTCCTTCCCTGGACAAGCCGATCCATTCATGCTACAACTATACTATTAACATATAACTGCAGCATAGCCCTACCACATATAAAATATTTTACAATAATAATAACAAATTATAAAACACATAAATGTGGATACTGACCTCATCATCATCTGGCTCAAACTCACTGTTCTCCTACAGATCTTCATCATCAGCATAGCATGTGGATGAAGTCTGTGGGCGGATCATTGTTTGCTCTCCAATTTGACATCTGTAATATATTATAGAATACATAAATAAAAACACCACACTGGTACACACGTCACGTACATACGTCACATGGGTATTTGTATCACAGTACATGCTAACAAATTATTTCTCTCCTTTTGTAATATAAATAATGTTTTTAAAATGGATTATTCGTGTAAATATATAATAAAAAAATTATCAACTGATATGTATTGTTTTATTCCGGTACCCCATCATATGACATCGATCCTTGACCATGAACACATTACACCACAGTATCAGTAATAATTGATAATAATAATTTTCACACTAAACAATGTCATCATCATCATTATCATTACAGCCCTTCACAAGTCCACAGCTGAACATAGACCTAAGCGGTCCTGAGCCACCTGCATCCATCGACTGCCTGCATGTCTTACCAGGTTGTCACTCCATCTAGTGGGGGGGGGGTCGCTCTAAACTACGCCAACAAAATACCACCTCTTTATCGATATAAACTATTGACATATCCCGTTACTATTCCAATCACAGTCGAATAATAGATTCAACGCCGTAGTTACATAAAATAAAGCTCAAAATGGCTTGCTGATTGTCAACTTTTATTTTCTATAAAAATCGTTATAAACTTCAATTTAATACTTGTATCTGTTTATTTATTATGTTATATTACTTGTCTTAGTGGTTTTACTTCACTACAGAAAGAATTTATTGTATTTTGATAACAAAAAACGTTAAAAACCACACTGATATCGGCAGCGTGAAAATCACTATTATTTCTATATATTACTCGAATTTTTTTACGTAAAAAGATAAATTATATTCACACAAAACTTTTATAACAATTTTGTAATGAAACACTGGACTTACCTTAGAAAATCAAAAAAACAAGGCAGCACTGCACAATTAGGGGTTTGCACCGGAGCAGTGAGTACCGGAGAATCACCGGTGATTAACCGGTAGAAGTACTCGATTGAAATAATCGGAGATTAACCGATGAAACTCCAGTAATCGTATTTCATCTCAAAATAATCGTGTAATATAATAAATATTAAAAAATAAATAAAAGAATGATTCATTAATCAATATTTTAATTATTTAACTACATTTATTACATCTATTTACTAATTTGCTTCTTTCGAATGAAAGTAATTACTTCGGTCATTAACTCAAAGCGCTCTTGTCTCAGTGTGATCCATTTCACTTGCTACTAGTTCTCCAAAGAATTCGTTGCAATATGCATGAAAATTAAAAAAAAAACTAGTATTGCCACACTGACACTTCGCAAAGAACAAAAAGAAAGAAATCCAGATGTAGAAGCATTACAGTTAATATAGAAAGTCCTAACACGCTGGAATAGCGTTTATCATATGATTTTTTTAAATTAATTGACAGTATAACTGTCGCACAAAAAAAAACTGCCCCAAGCATTTCCGACTATTATTCCAGAAGAAGGAAATATATCAATAGATATGATGCTTTTGCTATGTATTTGAGCAAGCCACTCAAATGATAAGCGGAGATCAATACCCAACATCCAGTTTAATAATACCAGTTATTTATGGGCATTCAAAGTTTGGACCCTAGAATATCTACAACGGTTGGTGCAATGTTTTGCAAACACTGAGAATGGTATGAACGATTGCTTACTGGGTTACGAATATAGAACTTTTTTCAGCAATAGCTTCAGACAACTGAAAAATAAATTGGCTGCTAAAGAAGCTGTAAAGGCAGAATATGTGTCGTGATTTCCAGAATACTGCCCATCTGAGTTGAATCCGTCGATTGAACTATCGGTCGAAGTTGGACTTGCCTAGTCGGACTATTTGTCCCAGGTAAACGTACTCATCAACAACTTCGAGCTCAGTGCTCCCAACAACTATCGGCATAGGTGTGACATGGACATTAAACATGATCTTTGTTTTGTCTATGTTCATCTTAAGACCTATCCATTTGGAGACACTATTGAGGTCATTGAGCAAAGTGCTTAGATCCTCCAGCGATTCTTCCATAAAGACTATATATTGTCGACAAATCGGAAGGTGAGTGATGTGTTCGCCATTGATGTTAACACCGTCTAGTCCAGTAGCTTGAAAACGTCTTCCAATGCAGCGGTGAAGAGTTTCGTAGATATAACGTCACCCTGTCTTACACCTCTCTGCAGTTGAATAGGTTTCGTATTCTGGTTCTGTACTCGGATAGCCACCGTAGCTCAGCAGCAGTCAACTTGGTACCGCTGAAGGGACTGCAGCACCGTACAAATTTTGACGGAATCAAAAGCTTTCTCATAGTTCACATATGCCAGGCAAAGGGGCAGATTGTTATCTTCGGTCTTCTGCACAATCTGCCGCAGGGTATGTATGTGATCTATGGTACTGAAGCCATTTCGGAAACCGGATTGTTAACGGGCTGGAAGTCGTCGAGTCTGCGTGCGAGACGATTCATAATGACTCTCGAAAACTGCACGTAGACGCGGCCCAGACGAGATATCGGACTGTGTTTCTTCTAGAGAGCGTGTCGCCTTTCCTTTATAACAGGAATGATGTGGTGCAATTATGGAAATTTAACAGACATTTAAAACCTTTGGACGTAATAGCTTTTAAATACCTAGCTGTGCCTTCAACTACTGTACGATCAGAGAGATTATTTACAATGAGAGGTCACATACTTAATAATAGAAGAAATATGTTACGCCCTGATGCTATTTACTTGTTGTTTTACTTACTTACTTACTTACTTATCTTCACGCAAAATCCCTAACGGGGTAGCCAGAGAGAACAGATCGCCAAGTGTCACGATCCTTACATACCTCTTTCGCTTCTTTCAGGTTCATTAACTTCTTCATACATGCACGTCTAGGTATCCGAGTACTCTTGACCTTCCCCTCTTCGAGCAATTTGCTCACATGGTCTTCGAAAGTTAGTCTCGGTCTACCTCGACACCTTTTAATATTTACTTTCGCTCTATATATTTTCTTCACCATTCGGTCTTCACTCATTCGCTCAACGTGCCCAAACCATTGGAGTACGCCCCTACCAATTTTTGTGATAAGGTCATCTTTAAATCCTGCCATATTGCGAATCTCTTCGTTTCGCTTTCGATCGGCTATAGTAACGCCACACATTTTACGAAGAGATCGCATCTCCACTGCATTCAACTTGCTTTTATGCTTCTTCTGGCATACCCAGGTACTTGTTGTTTTCTCAATCAAAATCAGCATTCATTATATCTATAAAACATATGTTTTTAATAAAATTTTGAATGAATAAAAACAGTTTTTGTTTACATCATAATACAATCTATTACAAAACATACATGACACATTCGTATCCTAAAGAAGCATGCTTTCAAGTCATTTGAGCAAGTAGCTCCATTCTCCGGTGATCACCGGTGAATTCACCGGAGACTGCCCAATAACCGGTGAATTCAATCGGTTGTCGAAATTCCGCTCTGGTGCAAACCTCTATGCACAATAGCAACCACACCCAAATGGCGCAATTTGAAAGCCGAATACAAATGTCAAATTGTCAAATCATAGAGTAACAAACTTCTTATTAAACTAGAGGATAGAAAATTTCATATTGAGCCTATAATGCTAAATTTCTTCATAGAAAAATAGTCTCTATATATAGGTGTTTATGGATTAAAGTGCTGAGGGTGTGTGTGGTCGGATCCGACCACTTGGAATTTGACGGAATATCGCCGTGGTCGGATCCGACGGTGTGCATATTAACAGATTAAAGAACATATAAATAACTCACAAATTCTTACGCCTGTCACTCAGAAGGGTAGACAGGGATTACGTCCTTGCACTTTTGATCTCTTTCTTCTTTTACGTCTTTATCTTCGCATAAGTGATTGTTGGTTAAGGGTTATCTTCATTCTATCTACTTTCAATATACCTCCTCCCGCCCAACCTTTGCTCCCAAACATTAAGCTAACATATAAATTTTTCTAATAACCAGACATTTTTTTATAAATTCATTACATCCTACCAAAAGTCAACAACTGAAATAGATATCCCCCTTAGATTGCCTCACAGAGGGGAATAATTACCATTCATTCTATTCTTTCCGCCGTCACCACGCGGGCAATACACATGAAATTTGTAGTATTAAAAATATTTCGTCTTTACAGTCATAATAAAATTGTATTGCGATTAATAAAATGAGAATGAGAAAAATGAATTGGAGAAACAAAAAATCTCATAATACGTTACGCCCTGAAAAGAACGGAAACCACGTCCCGGCAATTTTTAACGTAATAAAAACAAATGGCGACTTTAAAAACAGCTTTTCCGGGTTGTTGTCTGGATCTATATTTTTTAGTTGCTCTAGTTCCGTAGTGACACTGCATTGTTGAATATTTTCTATGATTTGAAACTTTCTTCTTCTATTATTTTTTATCAGCCCGTAGAAGTACACGGTTGGATATGGAATTCTCCTGTTGCATTTGAAATGCTCAATTATAAAAATTTTGCTTTTCTTTTTTTTTTTGAGTTCTGGAGTAAAAGCACCTAGGTGACAAAGTTTTTTTTAGCGTCGGAAAAATATCTTAGGATGAAACCTATGTAGATTAATTCGGAAAGTAAAACATAACCCAAATACAAAATTTTCTGAAAATTGTTTCTAATTAAAATAAAGAACAAACAATTATATAAATGTACCTGTAATTAAATGAATCCACCAGCATTGTTTGCTATAAATTTGTTTTTCACTGCACAATAGAAAACTTATTTTGCCGCTTTATTGACACCTGACATTGACCTTTAAGTAACCTTTAATTTAATATTCAATATGGATTTGCTATAGAATAGAATAGAAGTCAATTGAAGAGCTAACGCTGAATTTCACTTTACATGTGGATGATTTCTAAAAAAGGTCAGAGCATCCATCCGTAAAATGGGCCCTTTATCAAACATTAATACAAAATTTAATGCCTTCAGAACATTTATCCTGTCAGCACTTGAGAATCTGTAACTTCAACAACAGCTCCTCTTTAGAAAGCAAGATGAAATGGAAATAAGGACCAGGAGGAAGATTCTGCTTATCCATGGAGTTCGAAAAGCCGGAGATGAGAATCTAGTGCATTGCACGAGTAAGGTATTATAGGAGCGACTGAACATCCCTGAATTAACTATGTCCTCTATCACCAGATGCCATCGCTTAAGACGCCCTCGTGGCGATAAACCTCGTGCGCTGCTCGTGGAATTTTTAGAACAAGATCTCCCTGACAATCTTTGGTTTTCTAAAATCAAGCTAAAGAGTAGTATAAACAATTTTACTTCTTTTGAATCTCTTTTAGAATTATTAGTCCCTACGTATAGTCATGCTATTTAGATGGGAAACTTTAATACCTGTTTGCTCAAAGGCGACAATCGGGCTATAAAACTTGAGTCTATAATTGAAGCATGTAATTTAGAAATCTTCCCCTTTCTGCTACTCATAACTTACTTAACTGTACTTCTTTCCCTTCTTGACTTAATAATAGTGTCATCTTCAACACTATTTTTCAAGCACGGACTGTGTCCTGTTGATATTCTCTTGTCACTATTTAATTTTCCACAACTAAACTACGCTCTCTTAAAATCAACCCTAAATTAGTTCTGCGACGTAATTTTGGAGGAATGGATATTGACCAACTTTGTGAACTCAGCTTTATGACGTTCACGCTCTTTGGCTCTTTCCCAGGCTCTTTGGTTATCCGAAAAGGCTAACTTTGAAGAAGAATACGGCATTGTCAAAGCTAATGAAATACACTAAAATTAGGAATCGCGGCAAAACATTATGGAGATGCACAACGACGCCATATTCGTATATCAGTTGAGAACGGCGACTTATCTACGGTGTGGTAGTTTCTTAAAATATTTCTTTCTAACTCTTTTGATAGTGAACACTTCGTTCTCTTTTTGTAACTCTTACTCCTAATTATTCTCTGTTCTTTTTTAGTCAGTATTCTATATATAATGTTAAGAAGATCATATTATACATCTCCTCAAATGCTGTTGGTAGCGACAACATTAGCCGTAATATGATTATTCCTTTCCTTGATGTTATCGCTCCTATTATCGCTTATTTACTTAATGCATATGTCTCTTCCTCTAAACTTCGTCAAGGCTGGAAGAGTGAACTTGTTATATACCTTCTGAAAAGATCTAATCCCGTCACCCTTTCTGATTTCCGTCCCATCTCGATCTTACCTTTCCTTTCTAAAGTCCTCGAAAAACGTAATTTCCAACAGCTGACTTTTTTCCTTAATAAGTACAATTTGTTGAATTTCTGGTCCTGGTCATAGTACTGCTAATGCCTTAATCAAAGTTACCGATGTCTTGGGTAAGGATAGTAAACAACTCACAGTCATGACCTTGCTAGATAATTATTCCATCAATACTTAACTGTTTTCAAAGTTATCTCTGTGGCCGTCGAGAGTGTATTCGTATCAATGAAACTCACTCATCTTGGTGTAATATTACTGCAGGCGTGCCGCAGTGCGGCGTGTTTTCACCTTTACTCTTTTCCCTTTTCATTAATTCAATCACTCATAAAATATTTTCTTGGTAGACACCACATGTATGCGGATGATGTGCAGATTTACACCCAGTCAACGCTTGAAAGTTTGCCGAATCCAATCGCTACATGTAAAAACGATTTAAATATTATTGATATCCAGAGCTTCATCTCAAGAACAGACTGGTTCTCCGTACACCGAGTTGTTATCCCTTACTTTTAAAATGTCAATAATCTTGGTATTTATCTTGATAATTCCCTAAATTAGAACTGAATGAGGTAAGTAAGAAAACCTCTGTCGCTCTTTGTTCACTGCATCGCCTTCGATAAATTCTTTCCATTCCTACAAAAAATTATGCTTGCACAAACTCTTCCCATTCCGATTCACGACTATGCTGACGCAAGCTATGTAGACATAATCGGGGACTAGCTAAATAAGCTAGAGACTTCAAAATACTAGTATTTTGTTTAAATTGCACAAATTTGACCATATTTCCAAATTTCGCTCACGTCTCAAGTGATTACCTACCCGACTTCGACGGAATATGCATATTATTTCTATTACCTATCTACGAGCAAACCTATTCCACTACTAGATAATTACAAGTCTTACTTTACAACATTACAACTGAACCAAAGTGATAGGGTATTGACCTTCATTAAAAAATCTCTTCAACATAAAGTTAAAGAAGTCAGACTTACTCATGCTTCCTGTCTATAGCAGGATATACTTAGTAATACTATACTATGTATTTACCGCTCTCCTTCAAACGCAGGGTCACCTTGGTGCTCCACTTGCCTCGAGTAGTTTTAGTCGCGAGCGGAATCGCCCCCCCTCCCCCAGAATACGCGGAGTAGCCTAAGCACCCTCGCTCAGGAAGATTAGGATAACTTGTTCGTATACAATAAGCTAGGGATTCTTCGTCACCAGGAGTGCTGGTACCCTCCTGGGATAGTTTTTAATTGATTCCGCTACCATATTAAGGGGGTAGGGGGGATGAGGCCAGCAAAAGTGTCCTTTCCACGAAGTTCAAAAATAATAAACTAGAAAAAAGGTTAATTTTTTAGGCTACTCACATAACTAATGAAGTCAGTAATGCTTTATAAGCTATAAATCATAGTGAGTGTAAAAACAATGGCTTACGTAATTAATCTTAAAATTAACTTAAAATGTGTACTTTTATAAAATTATGGATATTTTACCGTTAAATCAATTTAAGTTTTTTCAAGTTCTATTTCTTTCCTACCGGAAAGTACCACATTCACATACGTTTTTGTCTGTTGTCAATATCTGTATAAATTTAGTATATTACAATATAAAAGGATCAGGTGGTTTTTTATTTCTTTACTTATTTATTTAAATTCTTATGCACAAAAAGTATATAATATGGGGGAATTAGTGGCTAAAGTGTAATGGAGAGTGGGTTAGTGCAGCAAAAATAAATTTACACTAAAAAAATGTTTTTATATTTCTAAAAGTAGGTGGATATGTATTCAAAATTTTAGAATAATTTTTCCAAATTACTGTACAAATGTTTCGAAAAAAATTTTTTCTTCACAATGTTTTCTTTAATCGTTGAGCGCATAGTAAATCAATACTTAAAATTACAATTAACAACTTTATTAGTGCTGGGATTAGAGATCTTTATATTATCTGAATTATTAACAATTGTAACAAGAACGACCAGATCATTTTTACAAAACTTCGAAGTATTGTTTTAAAGCAAATAAAGATAAAATATCCTGCACTGCATTTGTAATATAAGGCTGATATCAAATATTTCAATGTACATTTCGATTTCTAGATAATTAGACTTTTAGCAAACAGAGTCAGTTAAGCGTTTTACTATACGTAATGTTGGCTCTTGTGAACTGACAATGGGTTTAAGCACACACTGTAAAATAATTCCCTAATTATTTTCGTGGTCCTTATTATTTGAACAAAAGCAAGTAACTCCTATAGAATGTTGGATGTTTTTGTTAATTTTGTTAACTATAACCCTTTGGGTTGCCTAATTGAATTTAAAAGAATAGTTTTAGATTTCAATATATTGTTAATAATGTTAATAGTATTGTAATGCAATATTTTGTTTAAATTGAGAGTACTATTTAGAAATAAATAAAATTGTAGTGTCTGTCCGTATTATTGAAATAATTGGCTTCTATTGTACTTAAGGAATTGAAGATTAGAGAAGAGAAACTTGAAGACTTTATTTGAAAAAAGAAGGAATTATCTCGAATCTATATAAAGTTACATTACACACAATTATATTTATAAGTACTAAGTACCGCAAAATAAGATACCCATTTTTTCAATGTTTTATTTTCAATTTAGTACATCCATTCAATCAAACGCAACGCTAGACGTCAAGGGAATAATGTTCATTTCCGCCTGCAGGAAGCTAAATGTGAGCTTACACTTCCTACGTTAATATATTCTGTCAACATTTAAAATAAATTTGGTTCAAAATTTGCTTTCAAAATTTTGTATGAATATAGCATTAGAATTTGGAATTGTAATTGAAAGAAAATTATTAAAATGAGTTTCCTTACATAATGGAAAGCTAAGATTGCGGATGTGCTTTTTTAATAACGAGAAGGATCGCTACGATTTTATTTAATTTTCATAGAATGAGGTTATAATTTCTAATTTTGGCAGTCCATATTTAGATTTAAGGTTGAAAATTGTTTTAATTTATCCGTTTTTTTTGTAATAAATTTATTTATTTTCTTTATTACTTCTTACCTATACATCGGAATAAGAAACCCGTAAATCCCATTGCTAGACAAAGACATCGTCTTCTATAGAGAGGATTTGCTTTAATCAAAATCACTAGAAATACCAGACATAACGGCCTTTTGCACCACAGGAACCACCCGTCGCTGGTTTGGGTTTTAGGAGTTGGTTATGCTGCCATCTATCGGATGTCATAAGTTCCTCTTGGCATATCCTATATTCGCCTCTTATGACAATTTCGTAACGAAATGGTGTGACGGATTCTCTTACGATGGAACCATAAGGCACACCTTATGTAGAATTAAGGTGTATTGCAAATGAAACTACTCTTATCACCACCTACAAAGCTCATTGCATACCTGTTTGGGGTGGTGCAGCAAAAACACATCTAATAGCACTAGAAAGAGCCCAAAGAGCTCTAATTAAGGTGATGTTCTTCGAACTTGAACTTTTGAACTACATAAGTCTTACAAATTGCTTACCACTCACCAGATGTATATATTGGACTGCATCTTAAAAATGCATCGACATTTACCTTTTATACCTCATCAGACATCAAAACGTAAGAGTACCAAAATTTAGTATAATTATACAAATAACACAAAATAAAACAAAGTTTAAGAAAAAGCAATACTTATTCCAATCTATATCTATTTACAACAAATTCAACAGCAGATTGAATATTTACCCTTTGACGTGGACTAAAGTTAAACGTGTAGTTACACAATTTTTATTAACACTAAACTACGAGGAAACTGAACAATTTATTACATAACTTTTATACTTCAAACAGCCCACATTGTTAAAGCACTACTCACACAACCACAAACACACACACACACACACACACACACACGCGCGCGCGCGCCTATGCTTTGCATGCATGCTTATCATGTGATTATTATTATATTCCAAATTTCATTTACTTCCTAATGCTAGATTTTACCTTGCCTTTTGTTATTTGTAATACAGGTTCCTAACCTAGTACAGGGCCCTTGCGACTGGTATAAAATGTATTATTGTAAATCAATAAATCATTTTTTATTTTCATTTTTAACTAATATAATAAAGTAATTGTGTTATAATAAAAATATTTTATCGTATTTAATAATAGTAATAATATTTATTGTTTCTCACATAACTTATACAAACAAATCATATTGAAGCTCTGTAGCCCGCGGTAGTTGAAAACTATGTTACAGGCTACAGCATCTTCCCCGTTTCAGTGACACATATTTGTAACGTGACAACTATTATAGCAAACGGTATAAAAATTATTTAGAATGACATCAAAAATAACATATAGGCTAACAAAGTAAAAAGAGAGAGAAAAAAAATACAACAATAATAAAGTTGTAATAGTGGTGATATGAGGTCCACTATTAAAAGACTACTAAGAAGAAACTACTTTTTTGATGTGCAGACGAATGGAGTATTGAGTATGGAATATGGAATATATTTTTACGTTTTTTTTTGCGCCCGAAGCAATTGGAAAGGGCTACCTTTTATGTAGGAAGGCGAAAAATGCATCACGCATACCACGATAGCCGGTCTATCGCGGTTATGAGGGACTCACTGCCTACCGGGGGGAACCTAAGTGATACCCTCTAAAAACCGCCTTTGGGGACTGGCAACTGGCTGTTTAAGTTTCTTATGCCGTATCGGGAGCGACTCTCTTTTGGGAAAAGAGGGCATAGGCGGCTACGAGCCGCTGAGGGAGTGCCTACGAAGGCAAATTAATTATGAATAATTTAATTTAATTAGAATTTCCCTGAGCCGCCAGGAGGCAGTTCAGGTCGTTTGACAGTTTATTAGGCGGGTCCGAGTGAGAGTTTCTCGGCCTGCGGACTCGATAGCGAGAGGGGGGTGGGGCTGCATAAGTAGCTGCCTCACGAATAAGATGATTGGAGTGCGACTCCGAGGCTTTGAAGAAGTTCTCAGAGAGTTTTTTTTTGAGAGAGCCCTGAGGTTGAGAGAAACTCCTTTGAGTAACGCAAAATCTAGTACATTGGGGGCGTGATCGGTGTTATCGGGAAAGTGAGTAACACCGAGGGGACTATGAACGGTAATATCAAGAGACTGCGTGATATCGAGCAGTATCTTGCCACTAGGGGAGGTAGTATGGCATGTCCATTCAGTATGCTTGGAGTTAATCCATTCCATTCAGTATGGGTTCCTGAAGGGATGTAACAGGAGGCTATAAGGATGGACTGATGTCCAGTCATAGCTAGCTTGCATACCGTGCTTCCATGTTGGTAAGCTGCGGAGTAGAAATGGGCGAGCAGTGAATTGTCTTCTTGTAATAGATGGCTGTTCCGCCGCCTTGGCGGTCGGGTCTGTCATTACGAAGAAGAGAGTTTTTAATAGAAAGGCCTTTAGTGTCCTTAGTTTTGAGATTAGTTTCCTGTAGCTATTTCGCAAACCGCGAATATTAAAGGATACAAGCGATAAACCCTTAGGTTTGATACGACCGTGAGACTTTGGTAGAGCAAACTGCTCTGTCATTGTGAAGTTAAGTTAATTAAGTTAACTTAACTTACAACAAGCACAAAAGATTATGATGCTCTGTAAGAGCGAGGAGACGGTCCTGAGGGGACCTCGCAGCGCGCAATTTGCGTGCTAACACAGCGATTTCCCCAACGTCGATGTTCCTAATAGCGGAATACAACGTTTTTAGGTCTTCAATTGAGGGCTGTAATTGTAGTGGGGTGGAGGTTGTCCGCGGTGGGTCTACCTTATTGGGGCCCCAGGGAAAGACTGGAGGCTGCACAGTCTTAAAGAAGCCCGGAGGGGCCGAATAATGCCCTGAGAGGGCCTAGGGGGACCCTGAGAGGGCCGAGAGAAGCCCTGGATGGGCTAAGAAAGGCCCTGACGGGGCCGTTGGTAAAGAGCCGGGAATGAACGGTCATTGACCGGCGGAGGAGCTTGTCTACTGGGGCGAGGATAAGGTGCGCAAGGGCAGCCTCTGTATATTTTTACGTCAACCCTGCCTATATTTATATGTCCGGCTACGTCGCTAGTTTACCAATAATAACAATTTTTATTTGCCTAGCCAATTACAATTCTTACATTATGACCAATAAAGATTAATCAAAATACAACTATTATATGCGCTCCATTTGCCGGCGTGAGACTCGTGTATATCTTCTCGTAGCTACGTCGCTGGACTGGGCTATAAAAGTTGTGCAGGCCGGCGTGCGCGCGTAGTCGGCGAGCGGCGGCAGCGTGGGACACAGCTCCGGAACAGCAAGAAGAAGCGAGCTGCGGCGTTGAAGAAATGGCTCAAAATGGTCGACGGATACATAACGCTAGCGGCGTGTGAAGACGATGTGGCGCTGAATGATATTTGCGGCTGTTTCTTGTTTCTTTAATAGAACGTTAAATATATACGTCAAATTAACTCGCATCGATATGCAGCCCGCAGTATCTCAGTAGACGGGGATAGTTAGAAAATAAATGTTTTCTTCGCCTTCTGTGTAATGGTAGCAGCATATATTATTTAGGGTTGATTAGCCTGGCTGCTACATCACTCTCCCCCTAGCGAAAGAGTACTGGAGGCTTGACGACTCGCCCGTATCTCGTAATTTTTAAAATAGGTTTCATCTGGGTTGATGTAGATGATGGATTTTCAAGCTTCCTCGCTGGTGGTTGTGATGATGATGATGAATCCTCTGAAGTATCCTCGTTAATAATATAGGCAGGCTTTAGTCAGTCGATCGATATAATTGTGGATTTCCTTCCGGGTATTTGTAATTTAAAAGTCTTGCTATTTCGCTCTATTATTTTATACAGTCCACCGTATGTAGGTTGAAATTGTTTTTTCAGTGCGTCGTTTCTTATAAAAACTTGCTTGCATGTTTTCAAATCTTAATGAATGAATACTGATTTATTTTTTCCGTGTGATGATGTGCATTTCGACGATAAGGCTTTGTTGATTGACTCTCGAAATTGAGTTACAAAATCGTAATCCATTTCTTGATTGTTTGACGATGTTGAAGTGAAGTCATACGGTAGTCTTATGCTGCAGCCGTAGGTTAGCTGAGCGGCGCTAAGACTAGTGTCTGCACGCGAGCAACATCTCGTATTCCTAGAAGCACTGTAGGTAGCTCACCAATTCACTTTGTATGTTGAGATAAACGAGTTTTGAGTGCGGTCTATGTAATGTATGTACTATGCCATCGTTCGATTATTCCTTTGTTTGATTGAGGATAGTATGCTGTTGTATGTGTCTTCTGTATTCCCATAGTTTGAAGAAGTTTGAGGAATAGGTTGCATTCGAAGTTTCTTCCTTGATCCGTTGTGATGGCTTTAGGTGATCCGAAACGAGTAATCCAATTTTCATAAATTATCTTCGCGACGGATTCAGCTGAAGTATTATCGGTAGGTATTGCTTCTGACCATCTTGTTGTTCTGTCGATCATTGTTACGAGGTAACGATGTCCTTGCGTTGAAGTAGATAATGGTCCAACGATGTCAACGTGCAGGTGTTCGAATCTCTCCGTAGGTGGAAATGTAGCTAGGCTACTTGATGTATGCCTTTGCACTTTGCATTTTTGGCATTGAATGCATTGCTTCGCCTAGTTGCCAACATCCACTTGCATTGAAGACCAAAAGAATTTTTTATTAATGAGTTTTCTTGTTGTTATAACACCTGGATGACTGATGTTGTGCAGTGCATTAAAGACTTCGCGACGACATTCTTCTGGTAGGTATGGTTGCATGGTTGACGTTGAGGCTTCACAGTGGATAGGTAGATGCGTCATTGGCATTGTAACTTGTTTGATGGACAAGTTACTTTGCTTCGATAGATGTTTTATGTTGTCGCTATCTCTGTCTTGTGCTGCGGCGATCTTATGATAGTCGATTGATGTAGGGCACGTTAAACTGGCAATTGGTATGCGACTGAGTGCATCGGCGACCATGTTGTCCCTTCCACTGATGTGACGTATGTCAGTCGTGAATACACTTATGAAAATAAGTTGTCTTGCTCGTCGTGGTGTTTCCGATAGTGATGGTTTCTTCAGAAATACATATGTTAATGGCTTGTGGTTGGTAAAAATGATCAGGTTTCGACCCTCGAACGTTTTTCTGAAGTGCTTGATAGCCATGTAGATAGCGAGTAACTCTCGGTCAAATGTACTGTAGTTACGTTGAGTATCGGAGAAATTCTTCGAAAAATAGCCAAGTGGTTGCCATTTCCCATTGCTGTATTGTTGGAGTACGGCTCCCGCTGAGAGATCGGACGCGTCGCTGGTGGTGGGTGAGCGAGCGAAGCTGCATTTTGGATTGCAACTTTACAAGCTTCAAATGCCTTAGTAGCTTCATCATTCCATCCGATTGACGATTTATCTTTTTTATTCATGTTGTGAAGGTAGGCGTGAAGTGGTGCTTGGATTTCAGCTGCTTTAGATATGTGTTCTCTGTAAAAATTTATCATTCCAAGAAAACCCCTTAGTTCTTCGATAGTTTTAGGTTTCGCATAATCGATGATTGCTCGACTTTTTCAGCAGGCGGTTTGATTCCTTCCTTGCTGACGGTGAAACCAAGAAATTGTACTTCTTGTTGGCTAAATATGCATTTCGAAGGGTTGATTGTAATTCCGTTGTCTTCTAATCGTTGTAGCACGGTGCGTAGATGGGTTTCTTGCGTTTCTTCATCAGGGCTTGCAACAAGGAGTACATGAATGCGAACACGAAATTCAGTCCATGAAGTACTTCGTGTGATGAATCTTTGGAAGGTTTGACCAGCATTCTTCAATCCCGGGGTCATGATTGGAAATTCGAATAATCCCATTGGGGTAATTATTGTTGTCTTCTATATGTCTTCATCGCGTACTCTTATTTATTGGTAAGCTCGGTTGAGATCGATGATGGAGAATATAGTCTTGTCTGCTAGTTGATGAGTGAAATACTTGACTCGCGGTATTGAGTAGCGGTCAGGAATGGTAATAGGATTCAGTCTTCTGTAATCTCCACAAACTTGTAATTCTCCATTCTTCTTCGGTACAATGTGAAGTGGTAATGACCAAGGGCTTTTGCTTGGACGGCATATTCTTTGCTCAATCATGTTT
Source organism: Parnassius apollo (assembly GCA_907164705.1). NCBI lineage: Eukaryota > Metazoa > Arthropoda > Insecta > Lepidoptera > Papilionidae > Parnassius > Parnassius apollo. The sequence continues at coordinate 204,624 of CAJQZP010000067.1, forward strand.
TCGAACTTGTTCGTATAGGTGTGGTGCAATTGGACGTGCACGGCAATGAAGTTGTGGTTCATTGGTTTCGATGAAATGCTCAACGTCGTTCTTCGGTGATAATTTCATAGAAGTTATTCTAGTGATTCCAGGGTATTCTTCGAGGATCTTGTGATACGATTGTAAAACATCTATGCTTCTTATTGTGGGCAGATTGGTTGCTTGGATGAAATTGCAGATTGGTTTTCCCGTCGATGATTCTTATATTTTTGATGTCGACGATCAACTGGTGATGTTGAAGAAAATCAGCACCAATGATTGGTTTGCTGACTTTAGTGACGATAAATCTCCATTTCAATGGTCGGCGTAGGTTTAAATCCAGTTCCATTGTTTTTTCTCCATATGTAGGAATCACCGTATTGTTTGCTGCATAGAGTTGAAAATCCAGTGGCTCAACTTCTGCCCTTGTTTCGGCGATAAGACTGAGATATTCGCTCCGGTGTCGATAAGGAAAGTAAGCTTGCTTTTTATCGGTGACAAAAGACGGTAGGACTTTGCTGTTACGCTGGATCCCTTCGCATCAAGCGTATTAGTTAGTTTTCCGGTAGTATTTTCATTTTTGAATGTACACGGTGTTGTGCATTTTCTTGCCTCAAACCCGAAACGTCGATGATAGTAGCAGTAAGGGGATCTTGTTCTTGAGTTTGTTCGACTTCTACTTGCAGAGCGGTTTCGATGAAAAGGTGATCTTCGGTGATGCTGATTTGCTTGGTTGTACTATTGCTGGTAACAGGTGTGATGCTGGGAAGCTTTAAGCGCGGCGACTTCGAATGATAACTTCCGAATTTCTTCGAGAAGCTCCATAATGACGGCTTGATTACACTGATTTTATATATACTGAAGTCTTTCTTGACAATTATTTGATATTTTTCATACTATTCTTGCAGGGTTCTTCCTTCTCGGTGTTCGTAACGTGATCTTCCTTATCGGTGTACGTAACGGGATCTTCCCTCTCGGTATTCGAAAAGGGGTCACCTCTGTATGGTGATATGAGGTCCACTATTAACAGACTCCGAGTGGTTTAGTGGTGGAGAAATGAAACTATTTTTTTGATGTGCAGACGAATGGAGTATTGAGTATGGAATATGGAATATGGCATATATTTTTACGTCAACCCTGCCTATATTTATATGTCCGGCTACGTCGCTAGCTTTGCCTAGTACAATTCTTCATTAGACAAAACAACAACAGCACTTCTCGTAGCTACGTCGCTGGACTGAGCTATAAAAGTTGTGCAGGCTGGCGCGCGCGCGTACGGCGATTGTGAGCGTGACCGCCTCACGGCCAGTACCTCCTCACCAAACTCAGAAGCCCAAACCCGCCCCTCAGGCACCGTCAAACATCGACACTGACCTTTCGTTAGCGTTCAACTTCGCCAGCAATATTAATGTGGCCGAAGTCACAACCTTAGCCCGCAAACTTCGCGAAGCCAAGTCCTTACAAGATAGGCTAAATGCTACCATTGAGCATATCAATATTATCCAAGCGATAGGTTCGTTCCAGTGCGCCTAAGCCAATTTTTTCTTTTTTTCATAATTAAAATGGAAATATGACCTATAGTTAGAACCAAACCCAGGTCTCTGACTGTCGCGTTCTTAAATGCAAACGGTATCAGAGATCAAAAGGAAGAGATCATGTATTTTTTACGCGACCATGATATCGACATCATGCCAGTGTAAGAGACCTTCTTGAAAGCTAGTTTGAGCAATCCCAAAATAGCCAATTATAACTTAGTAAGAAATGATAGGCTGACCGGACCTAAAGGCGGCACCTTGATCTGCTACAAAAAGGTCCTTGCAATGTGTACCGATAGATACTCCGGCGCTTACTAACTTAGAAGCGTCGGTCTGTAGGATAGCACTTACGGGCCATCCGCCAATAATAGTTGCATCAGCATACCTGCCTCCCTTAAAAAGTATATTAGATACCGACATATCGGCTCTATTAAACCTAGGCCATTGCGTATTAATCGCGGGAGATCTGAATAGCAAACACGTTAGCTGGAATTCTAACGTTAACAATCCTAACGGAATTATTTTAAGAGACCTCACGGAGAGACTTAACTTCGACGTTATCGCTCCTGAGAGTACAACACGCTATCCTTATGCAAATAATCAACATCCGGATGTCCTTGATATAGCACTGCTAAAAGACACCCGACTTACTATTAATTCGATAAAGGTTATTATCGAACTAGTCTCAGATTACAGGCCGATCGTTTTACAACTGGGCCGGCCGGCAGGTGAGGAAAACTATTATCGACTGGCGTAAACTTGAGGTCAAACTTAAGTCTACGAACTCCCAGGATTTGGAAACTATACCTGACAAGATAGACTCGCTAGAGGAGGCCGATAGGGCGATTAGCGGCCTTTTGACTCACCTCACATCAGCGGTCGAAGAATGCTCCGGTAGGGTTCGCGTGTCGAGCGATCAATACACGATTAAATAGAAATTAATAGAAAGAGATACACGAATTTTATAAAAGAATATAACAGTATCAATATACTCAAGGAAGTTTTATGCATATTGGAAAGTAAATTAAAAATGGTAAATTTCGTGGTATTGTTAAGTATATGTGGAAGTGGACGACGCTTATAATATGTGATTGTAAGTAGGTGTTTGTATGTGTGTTACAAAATACTATCAATATTAAGAGAAAACATATTTAAAAAAATATTAAGGTACTAAACAAAATTGAGTGCTTATAAATAGGCATTAATACTAGCGTTGTAATCTTCAACATATAGCAGCCGATGAATAGTGCTAGTCACAATTCCTTGTTCTTTATATTAGGTATTGATGTCACTTTCCGAATTTATGCCAATCTGTGGAGCATCAGCTTCTTTTCTTAAAAACACCTTACCAAAGGAAGTCCAACAAAACTTGTAGTTATACATGACAGCATGTTTTCTTGCTAGATAAAGGAGATGTTTACTTTTTGGCGTTAGATTTTCGGAAATGAATACTGGTGTGCGTGGACCTTTGATTGATAATTGGTCTGTGCCTAACTTATCTTCCTTGCATTCTTTGTTGAAGTATTTCGAAGCCCTTATAAATTTTTCCTTTACTAATACTGTCGTGAATTCGACAATTATCGGCTTGTTTGTTGATTTTGAATAGGGTCTGAACATCACATCTTTAATATCCGAGTTCTGTAGTGGAATTTTAATTATATTTCCTATAGTTATAACAGTATTTGCAAAAGTTATACCAGTATTAGTCTCACTCTGATTTTTGGTATGTTTCTAATTTCAATACTAGCAGAACGAATCTGCTTTTCCAACTGTTCATTTTTTCTTCAAATATTCGCGTCTGGCTTCTATCTTCTTTTTTTGTACTCTCAAGTTGAACTACGTGATAAGAGATAAATGTGGTATGCAAGATGATGTTGTGACCAGGATTAAGCAAGGAATGCTTCGGTGGTTTGGTCATGTAGAAAGAATAAATGAGGAAAGAGTGACAAAGCAAATTTATATGGCAGATGTGAACGGCCGAGTCGGGAAGGGACGCCCTAGGAAAAAGTTTATCGACCAAATTGGCGATATTTTGAAAATGGGCCACATTAGAAGTACCCTTAACTGACGAACATGTATGCGTAGATATATGGATGTAAAGGAAGCGAAAGAGGTATGTCAGGATCGTGCCAAATGGAAGTCCGTAGTCTCTGCCTACCCCTGGGTGACAGGCGTGAGTGTTTATGTTATGTTATATGTAAGTTGAACTAATCTCTCCAATACACCATCATATTTTGCCGCAGACTCCTGTAATTCGGCATTTTGTTCTTTAATTTGTTCTATCAGCGACTGCAAAGACAGAAAGTATTGTTGCTGTTTCTTTTCAAACTCCCCAAACACACATAAAATTTCTGATTTGAATGCTAACATTTCTGATTCTCCAATTTCTTCTCTTCTTCTTTTGCTGCGTTTTGACACATTAGAAGTAAGCTCTGAGTCAGACAACGTTGGCACTTTCGTATTATCAGCTTGCGCTGCTAGCAAGGTAGATTTCGAGCCAGATTGCGTCGGTGGCGGCATGCGGTCGACAGGCATATTTAAAACAAAGTACGAAATAATAGGCTTTTAATATGTGCAACCGTAAATCAATTAAATACTATTTTAGATCTTATTGAAATAGATATACAGTGTTCACTACACAATAGCTTTAGGGATCTCACATACTGGGGACGATCGATGTTTTCATACAACTTCACAACTCGACCAGACCAAGTTGACCTCCTCGACGACGTCCATGCGATACTGTATTTCTTTCTTCGTCGTACAAAAATAACACAACGCTTATTAAGTAGAACGCAATGAAGATACAATTGTTTCACTTTACCCTATGACAATAATTAGATAGTTCTGCCTTCCTCCACCTTAGGAGTGATCCGAGTGTTAATGGAGGGGACACGGGCAATTGTTTATGAACACTTGTAAATACAATAAGCAAGCGCTTAGTCCTTTAACACCTCCTTGTTTTTTCTGCACTCCTAATATTATGACTTTATTTAAACTTGTTAAGTAATTTATAATTTTTTTTAATGAAATATACGTATTTACTTAAAACACGTCTGAACATCTCAGAGATCCGGGAGGGGGGGGAAGTAATGGTGAGTCATTTTACTCGATATTTTAAGTGCATTGGAGGAGTCATGGTCATCAGACGACTAGGTTTGCAATGTCCTAATTTAAAGTTTACTTCAGCCTTAATATAATATTTTTGGTCCGATATTTGCAGAATGTGAGCTTACAGTATCGAGCAGTATTGCAGTGGTATGCTTGGGTTTGGGTTTAATTTATTAGTTTTATTAATTATGGAAACCTGGATATTTTTAATATTAATAATAATAATAATAATAATTAACAGGTTACACTTATGTATTATATCTATTTAAAATTACAAAATTACATTTCAAAATTAGTTGGCGTTGACGGCCATACTAGTATAAACTGTGTTACAGCCGTCAGCGTCTTCCACCCTGAGTAGTACAATACAAATACAGTAAAAAATGACAGATTATTTCGCTATATAATACACAACCATGTTAAGTTAAATAATAAATTTAAAAAAAAAATTAAGAGAAAACTTTCTAATTACCACAAACCAGGTGTGTGTGTGTGTAGTGTGTGTGTGTGTGTGTGTGTGTGTGTGTGTGTGTGTGTGTGTGTGTGTGTGTGTGTGTGTGTGTGTGTGTGTATGTGCATGTAATAGTGTGTGTTTTTGTGTGAATGTGTGTGTGTATGTGTGTGTGTGTGTGTGTGTGTTAGAACTTAAATACTGATTAACTTCTCTGTTTCCAGGTAATTAAGGCTTAGCAACCAATTTAGGATTTTATCTTTACATTTATGAAGGGACAAAGGGTAAATATTGTTAACTTTATTTGCTACATATAAATATAATATTGGAAATATTTTATATTTCTGAAATAGCAGGCTTGTTACGATGTTTTTTGCACATGTCGCTACGTAATAACGACGTCGAGTCAACGCTCTACTCTATGTTATGTTCTATGTATGTTCACCATAGAGTCGCTCTTGCCACTGTTATATCAAGGGACTCCCAATTTTTTTTAACTTTCTCTAATAAAATATGGCGTTTTTTGACCTAAATACGAAAACTTACCTATATTACTGCAACAAAAATACCTTAGTGCTTTAAAAATATTTTTGAATCCATTAAATTGAAATTTAATTTGTTGGTTTGCTCTTCAGCGCTGCCATCATAAAGATTAAATACCGCACCGGTAAGACAAGATTGCATCAATTAGACCTATATACTCAATAGTGGCGTTGAGCCTGTCCTAAGGGGTGGCTGCTCCGTGAATTTTGCGGGCCAAGGAAGATAATTCAGCAACGTTAATGTTGATGTTAAAGCCACAGACGAAAGACAAGTCAGCGGAAAAGGAAGAGGAGCCTTGAGGAACGGGCTTGGTTTTAGGGGCCTGGGGAGGCAGCAGCACCCACGATATTTCACTGAGTGTCCCCCTTCGTGGCAACTAACACAGCTCGGAGGCGCTTTCGTCTCGAGCGTGCGGGTGCACCCAGTGGTGCCGTGGTTACCTAGACAATTAACGCACTTAGGTCTGGCTTAAGAGGTTTTTGGGTTGTTGAGGTTTGTGTTCGTAAAGTTGAAATCGGTGGCACTGGCTAACGATGCCCTTATTTCAGGAGGCTTCAACTGCGATTTCCGTTAGGTTGCAGATGCGTCGAACGTTAAATATCTCTTTGCCTTCCGGAGAAAGGTCCAGAACGAAAAGGCACAAGTCTAAAAACCGTTTCTACTCGGTCTGATTTCTTGGATTTCTGATTCTTGGATCGGGAGATTTTGGGCATTTAGATCATCTTAAATATGGACGGTTTCGAGCTCTTTAGGGGAATCCGCGAATAACCATCCGAAGGTTACGGTCCTCTGAGAGGGCGTAGATGTAGAAACTGATTTCCAGGGGCGCAGAAATCCCTTAGTTGCGTTTCAAAAGATACAGATGGCCCGACCGGTGTTTTGCATCATTGGGCAATACATTCTTTTCGGATTCAATCAATAGGCGAAAATCACAAGCGAAACACATCGAAGTATATATTGCGCTATCAAAGTTCCGAATTAAAAACAGTATATATAGAACACCTTCGAATTATCACACGGAGTATTGGCCGCTCCCTAGGTAGAACACCTTGCCCGGCGGGAGATGTCTCCCCTTATCCTTTCACGGCCAAAGTGGTGACCCCTAAGGAACCCTAAAATGTCAACGTCTAGTATCATATATATCATATCAGAAGTCTAGTAAAGTGACCGTTAGGCGTGCTCAACGTGTGCGCGTTCCTACAGAGAGTGAGTGGACAAAATGGCGGACGCACGGAAAGTTAATGTAAAGGTGCTTTTATTTTCTCCAGATGGAGATCTGGTTTGCACTATAAAAGAGTCCGTTTGAGAACTTTAATATAATTGACGACGCTACAAAATTCACGAACGTGAAACCGATGAAAGGCATTATCGTGAACCCTCTGGCGTATAACCGCTACAACAAGAAAAATACGGAGCTAATTAGCTAATTAGTTCTATCAGCGTCTCATGAGAAAAAGTTAAAACAGTTCTTACGCATGAGCTCCGGTATCGGAAACCGTCACAATTTCATCGGCATCAGATGGATCTAACGGGACCTTCCGTGATGGAAGAATTTATAAGAACTATATGGACTAATCGTCTCAAGCTCAACATTCAGACGGTACTAGCATCTCCACCAACCCCTTCCTTGGAGCAATTGGCTTATCTTGCAGACCGCATATAGGGAATCACAACATCCTGTAACGTAGCGGTCGCGACTTCCAGCGCTGCAATGACTCAACTACGACAAGATGGATATGAACACGCAACCAACAGCTTTCGGAAACTACAACTTCAAGATTTTTTTATAGAAGAGGGGGCAAACGAGCATGCGGCTCACCTGATGTTAAGTGACTACCGCCGCCCATTATCAACCGCAACACCAGGAGAATTGCAGGTGCGTTTCCGGCCCTTTAGAAAGGAGTAAGCTCTTTTCTTGAAGGTCACCAGGTCGTATCGGTCCGGAAAAATCGCCGGTGTTAAACTATTCCACAGAGAGGTTGTACGCGGAGGAAAACTCCTTTTGAAACGTACAGTGGTAGACCGCCAAGCATCCAGATGGTGTGGATGGTATCGGGACGTTTGCCGCGTACTGCGTTCACGAAATTTGGCGGCTGGGATTAATCCCAACAATTCCTCAGAGCACTCTTCATGGTATATGCGAAAGAAAATGCAAAGAGATGCATCTCTTCGTAGTGCCAGTGAATCGAGAAGATCGGAAAGCACTCGGTTCGTCGACAATTCGAGCCGCTCTGCACTGGATGCCGTCAAGTGGAAGGAGCTGGTACTGGGGAGCCCCAGCCCAGAGATGGGAATTCATCTACGGCCGAACCTGCGCCTTATAAAGTTGCAGGCGGTGTGCCGGCATTAAATACTGTCCCACTCTACTAAGCACGCCATGCTTTTTAGAGGCCAATTTGACCTTCTCTTCCAATTGACCACGAAACTGCACGTCATTCGATATGTCAACGCTAAGGATTACGATACTAGCTGAGACCACAAGGGGAGTGCCTTGAAACTGAGGAGATACGACAAAGGTATTCTTTTTAGCGGTTAACGCGCAAACTTGTGTCTTCTGGGGGTTAAACTGGACTAGATTTAGCCGCCCCCAATCCGAGACTCTATTCAGCAAAGACTCGACTTCAGACACAAGTTTGTCCGGCACTCGGAGACGTTTTCCCGAGAAATATTGGCTCGGCCAGTGTAAAGAACATCACCAGTACTGTCATCTGCATAGCAATAAATGTTACGGGTTTGCAACATATCATTGATATGCAGAAGAAACAACGTTGGCGGTAGCACGCAGCCTTGTGGAACACCAGGATTAATAGGCTTGCAATCGGAGCTTGCACCGTCTACAATGACCTTGATGCTCCGATCTGCAAGAAAACTGGTGATCCAATCGCACAATTTCTCGGGAAGCCCATAGGAAGCTTCGAAAGAAGCGCTTTGTGCCAAACCCGATCGAAGGCCTTCGCAATGTCCAAACTAACGGCCAATGCCTCCCCCTTGGACTCTACTGCCTCCGCCCATCTGTGAGCTAGGTAGACCAGAAGATCACCAGGTGACCGACCACGGCGAAAACCGTACCACCTGGTGATCCTCAAGGTACATCATGAGCTGGCAGTTTACAATGAACTCCATTGTTTTGGAGAACAAGTAGGTGATGGCGATAGGCCGGTAGTTGGACGGGTCTGAGCGGTCGCCTTTTTTAGGGATCTTGTGGACGAAAGCCGTCTTCCATGATTTTGGGACTACGTCTAGGGAGTAGGAGTATCGGAAAAGACGCGTTAAAACCGGTGCCAACTCTGGAGCACACGTCCTCAGCACAATTGGGGGGAGTCCGTCAGACCCACTCGACTTGTGGATGTCCAGGGAGTGGAGTGCTTTGCGAACCGAGCGCTGTGTGAACTGCACTTCCGGCAAGGAGCACTCACACCGCGGGATGGTCGGCGGCGTTCTCCCCCCGTCATCGAGAGTCGAGTTGGACGCAAAGAAAGAGCCTAGAAGTTCGGCTTTCTCTTTTTCGGTATGGGCAAGTGAGTCGTCCTCCCTGTGTAGAGATGGAAGAGATGGCTGACAGAAATTCCCTTGGCGAGATACCAGAATGTACGGGTTCCAGAAGGAAGGCGAACTATTTTCTCGCCAATTCTGCCTATGTGCTCTGACTTTGCCTTGGCAATGACTCTTTTGAAGGACCTAGAGGTGGAATTATACTTCTTTTTTAGAGCGCTGGTGTTTACATTCCGGGACGCTGATGCGTCAACCCAGACTTGGTAGCAGTCCTGCTTATAGCATGATGCTATTTTACAGGACCGACCAAACCATGGCTGAGATTTGCCTCCAATGGGCACCACAGAGGAAGGAATAAAAAGTTCCACACCCTGAAGTACAAGTCAGCGACAGAATCCGCAACAATTCCGTTGGAATCGTCCGGCGGGAAGCAAATCCGCCCCCAAGGGTAGGATGCAAAGAAAAACCGCATCACATCCCAATCGGCTGGCCTATAGTGCCAAATACGGTGGCAGTCTGCAGAATGCAACTGCGATTTCAGCGTGAGTGGCACTACACTCCGGACAAGACAATGGTCCGAGGAACCTAAAAGGCCGTCGACGGAAATCTGATATCCGTCCGGGTGGGCGGTCAGTAGAAGGTCCAACAAGAAAGGTGTATAATCCTCCACATCTGAAATCCGCGTAGGCGAGGTAACCAGTTGTGTCAGACCATATGCCAAGGCAAAATCATGAACAGATATCCCCGCATGATCGGTTAAACGTGAACCAAGCCATTCGGCGTGATGGGCGTTAAAATCGCCGAGGATCACGATCTCTGCGGAGGGGATCTGCTATAGCAACGAAGCTGTAGCCATTTGGACGTGGTCGAAGAGTCGGTCTGTTTCAGCATTACCGCTATGGGACCTATTGAGCACCCGTAGATGCGCGGATGGTCGTCACTGTCTACGCGTAGCCAAAGGATGGACAGGTCCGAACCTTTAAGACCTCCGAGGCGTCGAAAACAGATGTCCTCTCTGGCGTAAACGCAAGCTCCAACCCGACGCACAAAGAAGTGTTCCAGCACCCCGGGTAGGAGAGATACGAGACATCAGCCGCAGAGGACACATGCGTCTCGGTCAGAAAGAGCAGAGCCGGCCTCGCCGTCTCGAGATGGTAATGAACGGCGTTTAGTTTAGAGTTAAGTCTCCTGATATTGCAGAAATTCACGGACAGCGGGCAGGGGTCGCCTTGGCCTTGTTGCTCCGTTTGCCCGAGCAGGGGGATTTGGGCCTCCGGCCACCTGCACTCACCAGACGAAACGCGGAAGCAGAGCTTCCACTTCACGCCAGTATTCTGTGAGGTCATGGTACCACCACGGTTTGAGCCGGCCCATACGTGCAACAGCAAAGCTGCCGCATGGCTCTACCACTGTTAAAGTTTCATCGTCGTTACATCTCTTATTCGATCCCGAGCAGATATTGTCTGCAGTCTTGACATCTTGCAAGCCATCTAGCTTTACAAGGTTCAATCTAGTACTGGAATAATAATGCTTCCTCTTCCTTCAAGCTACTCTCTGCGCTGCAGTGTTCGGCACGGCTCTGAGTCAACTGCTTACCTCTGCTTCACTGCACTCTCGCAGACTACTTGCCTACTTCTCGACTCACCGCAGACTACAAGATAATCCACTGGCACTTGCACATTCGTCGACAACTAGACTATACCATCGACCTTCAGTTTGACCAGGGGGGTGATGTGGCGGCGCTGTCGTCGCGCCACAAGCGAAACACATCGAAGCCTAAATCGCGCTATCAAAGTTCCGAATAAAAACAGTATATATGTAGAACAGCTCCTAAATATCCCTCCCCGGGCAGAACACCTTGCCCGGCGGAGATATCTCCCCTTTTCCTTCCGCGGCCAGAAACTCAACCAACATGTCTGCAGTCTACAGAACATCTCTCTCTCTCTCTATCTCTCTATCTCTCTCTCTGTCGTTATTACTATCTCCTATATTTTTGCCATTTAATTTGAATTATTCTCACCTGTTTTTGTTCCCAAAGTTTCGGGTGCTCTATTGCACTCATGATCATGGGCGTAAGGGAAACTGAAGTATTTCAAGGCATGATGTTGCGGTTAACCCAGGTCATCTTCAACTTTTAATTATTTATTTTTGGTACGATCTACTCAGAACAAGCTATAGTATCTCCAAGTCTTGCAGTGGCATATTCGGGTTTAGAATAAATTTCATCAATTTATATCTATTGAAATTTTTATTTTTATTTAATATTGTAAGGAGCTATTCACATACGCAATTTATGTATATTTTAATATATATGCTTTATGCAATGTGTCACATTGCAGCGTGTATGATGAAAATATTGGCTACTGACAGAAAAATAATCTTAATGAGCATTTCTTGTCAGAATCCTGCCAAATAGAACTTCATCCGTACGTCTGCATATGCTCTGGATAATAGGCGTGAGAATTTATGTTATATTATGAATAGAAAAATATTTTTTATTTTTAAGATTTTCATATATATACAGATTTCAGTAAAAACTTGAACTTTCATACAGCGAGAGTAATCTTCTTCAGTTCAAATCCGCCATTACATTAATGTTGTGAATCACATCTATTAAAAGTATTTTAAGCTGAATTAGTGCAGTTTATAATACTCTCGGTGTAAGCGTAATTATTCGTGGTAGAGTTACGCTGCAGCGATATTATGGTTGAAGTACGGATGGGTCGACTCGACCGGGGAAGGATCACGCTCTCACAAGGCACCTGCGTAAAACAGCAGCTTAATGTTATTGTGTTACGTATTGATAGTGTATAGAATCGGAGTCCTGTATGACTGGAAACAAGGTATTCCATCTAAGTCATCAGGGGTTACAACGCATCTACATTTGAATCTTAATCGAGGATAAATGTAGATGTCTATATGCCACAGCATCCACTTACCATCATGTAGACTATGTGCTCGTTCGTCATCATTGTTCTTTAAAAAAAAGTAATGTAAAGATCGATAAAAAGTCTATGAGTAAGTTAAGGTTTCATATTATACTAGTTGTGCCCTGCATGCTTTGCAATACCTTTTTGTCAGAGACTTCGCGGGTGCACCGTACATCTCTCCAAAGTTTTATCATCGTAATAAATGATATACGAACGCATATCAGACAAACGAAAAACAAACATTCGTTTATTTGTTTATGTATTAAATGGTACATTGTATATCATTGTAAATAATATACAATACATAATAAATTGCTTTTTAAAATTTCTTGCTGGTCCTTCCTAGGACAAAGGTTTTATGAGTGCATTGTTTTGTTTACGTTCTCTGCTTTTAACAACAATTTAAAATGTATGTTAAACAAAAATTACTCTATATTAAATTATTTTATATTCTAAAATAATATAAAAAGATAAGTTATTAATAAATAAGACCACTCTACGAATTTTAGCGCGTTTAGTTTTTACTTGCTATGCTGCAGCTATATTATGGTTTTAGCACGAATGGGCCGGCTCGACCGGGAAGGGACCACGCTCTCACAGCTTAACAGCGTGAAATAGCATCTTAATGCCGTTGTGCTTCATATTGTGAGTGTAGAGAACCAGAGATGTCTATTACTATGGCGGTATAATACGTAGCTCTACCACGCATTATTAATTATTACAAGAATTTAGCGTATAGTGACGACTTTGGGGACTACCTCATATTAAGCGGTGGGTATCGAAAGAGGCGACAGAATAAAGGTAAACAGTAAATGGGCAGCAATATTTTCCTGATAACAACATATAAAAATAAAAAGTACTTACACAAAGTAATAAAAAAAAGGTTTTTTTATTATTTTGTATACTTCACAAAATGTGTGACTACTATGGAAAATATGTTCGGGTGGCCTGAATGAGTAGTGAAAAAAATTTTAAATTTGTTAAATACTAATTTAAGCCGAGAGAACCCCCAGGTGACAATGTTTTATTTAACTTCGCACAGTAAGTTTGTGAAGCTAACAATGTCTGTAATAGATAACATATGCACGAACAGGTGCTATATTAAATTAAATGTACTCTGCGAAATAGAATTTAAATGAGTTTATATAGTGTGAAATCAAAGTATTTGTCATTCATTATATCTATTATTCTACTTATATTGTGAAAATCTTTAAAGAAAATTAATTTAGTGAAAACGCAGAAAAAAGTTACAACAACAAATAAGGAGAAAAAAAGGAAAAAAGTAGCACGTAGTCATGATTTCTGGTAAGTGTTGCTCGCAGGCACTTACGTCTTTGCGTTTTGAATTTTCCTTTCATCTGGCCGATAAACTGTGCTTACAAGAAAAATTTAACGTTTTGAGATTTCTCAATTTATTAGTGTTTACCATTTGTTTTGTTATAATAAATATATAATAATTTTTTTCATCTTGATTTTCAATAATTGTGCTTTGAAAAATGACATACATTTTAATGTTTTTCATTTGGCAATGTACCTGCAATTCCCTTGGTGTTGCAGTTCTTCATGGACGGTGGTAGTTACTTACCATTAGATGAGCCATATGTTCCTTTGCCCCCTCTCCAATAAAAAAAAACTTTCATAATACCACAGAATACCAGCGTAAAATAATAGCTTAATACTGCTGTGTTTCGTATGATGAGTTTAGAGCTCCAGATACCCTTTATTACTGGAAACGAGGTGTTCCATCTGCGTTATGATTTTTAATCGAGGATAAATTTAAATGTCAATGGGCCACAGAATCCACTTACTACTAGGTGGTTTATGATCTCGTTTGTCACCCTTTTTCTATTAAAAAATAGTATGCCATTTAGCTTGGAAAATGTAATTATTTAGGTGTGCGCGTTAGGTCTTTTCTAGCAATTTACTAGTAAATTGCTGCGAGAATGAAGCTCAGGTGACAAAAATTATTACTTATATGATATGAGAGCATGTTGAAGTAAAGGTTATATTAATTTAACTTTCCTGACTGATTTTGACCTAGGTAAATTCTGAAATTAGCTGTGAGGTAGGAACGTAGTGAAACCGTTAATGCATTTAATCTGATAAGAAGACTATGTGGAATTCGGGAAACATCATAAGGTTTCCAATAAATAGCGTTATTAAAATATATTATATAAAGTATATACTCTATAATTAAAGAGCCCCTTGTCCCAGAGGATTTAAGTAGTGAGTATAGACAACTTTAAAGATAGAAGAACGTGAACTCGTCTAAATGCCAAACGATAATCTTAGGTAGCTCAAGATTATTATCTAAACTAGATACTCCCACCCTACCATCAATTATGTTTAAAAAAACCCCCTCCAAAACCCATATACGCTTTTGCGATCTCTATATGGATTTTAAAAACTTTCTTCCCACCAATACCAAGATTTTACTTGGCAAATCACTTAATGTACCGATTATTGATTATATCGATGTGTGTTGCTCAGACTTGTCTCAACTTCATCTTAATACATTGGATCGTCTGCTTAACAACTGCATCAGATACATTTATGGTCTTCGTAAATACGACCATGTATCTTCCTTTCGTACACAGGTAAACTGGCTGCCTATCCGTCAACGCAGATATGTTAGAATACTCTGCACCCTTTTCTCAATTTTGAACGATCCGTGTGCTTTTTCTCAAATCTAAATTTCAATACCTGGGAGATTCTCATAATTTTTCTCTCCGTGCCTCGGCCAATCTTAAGTTGCTCACTCCTTTACACTATACTGGTAATTTATCTCACTCTTTCGTCCTCATGGCCATCAGACTCTGGAACGACATCCCTCTTGACATTAAAAAAACTCCCAACAAATTCTTCTTTAAAAATCAAGTCGTTTTTCATATATATTTCATATTTGTTCTGACAAAGATAATATTTATACGAAACTATAAAAAAAAAAAAAAAATATATATATATATATATATATATATATGTTCATTATTTATTTTTTATCCTCACTATTTGATTATTGCTTCACCGCCTCCATAATGTCTATATCTATTTAGCCTAATGGTTGACTTGGAGAGAATGTATATATTATATGGCTAGGGAATTAAGTCCGGCATATATTATATATAGTACTTTGTGCATAAACGCATAAATAAATAAGTAAAGAATGATTGTCAAATAGGGGGACAGTTACAAGTAACTAAACTAAAATAAAAAAACATTTTTTGCCGATCGAACATTAAGTAGACTACACAGTTGTACGTTTCATTGAATTAATATTGTATTACCACCGCTTACGGCCATTTAAACTTATATTATTAATTTATTAATATTATAGACCTTAACACAGATTTCTATTATGGAAATAATATATTAAATAGTGCATATGCGTTTAACAGCTGTCTTTTGATTTGTTCTTTAGAAGGCTTTGTATTTGTAGCAGGCGACTTCCAGCAAGACAATAGACTGTGTGTTCTAAGATGTGATTACAGACAAATACGACATGATTATTTTAGTATTCATGCAGAAAATAATTTAATTCGGTTTATATTTTATTTAAAGTTCAAATAATTTACCCCTTAGAATAGTCTATGTAGAATGTAGTCTATATAGTTATGGTTTTTAACCTCCGTTTTTCTATCCTTATGGGTGGAATTTTTTATTCCAATTCATTTGGGCAATCGCTAAAGTACATTACGAGAAGATTTAAAAAAATATAACAAGACAATAATTTAAAGTAATAAAATAATTTGAATCCGTTTTGCATTTTCCAGGAACCGTGTACGGTGAATATACCACCACATATTGTCCCATGAGTATCGTATTTAAAAAGTGCGGTTGCCAACCAATCTGACAAGCGTGGCAACTAAAGAAAAATCCCCGCATGTGAAGCAATCTTGTGGGAGGTCTATGTTCAGCAGCAGACTTAAGGTAGGTTGTAACATATGGATGGATGGTTGGATGGTGAACATACATAACAAACTTATACGTCGTCGATTTTAACTAGGTTAATGTAATAAAAATGTAACCAAGATTAATCCAAATTTCAAACTAGCTATGTAGCACTGATCAGTTTTGTTTCGATTTTGTTATTAGACTACTGTTGGTAGCTAACTACAAACAGGTCATTTTTACCCGCATACTGTAACCCCGCTGATTGTAATGCATGCGAGACTATTATCGTTATACTATGCATTGTTTCGTATTGTATGATTGAACTATTTGTAGTGAGGCAGTTAATCATTTCGTGCTTAGTAGTAATTAGAAATAAACAAGTTGCATCCACCAACACTTTGCTTTTCATTAATTGGAACAGTGAGAACTTCCAGCAAGAGCATGTAATCTATATTTATTTTATAGAATATGGGTGACAAACGAGCACACAGTCCACATGATGTTATGTTTTTTATTTTATTATTTACATTTTTCTTCGATTAAGAATCTGATGATTTTTTTTAATAAATAACAAAAATATATTAAAGAAATTATAACTTATTTAATTTTTTTTATTAATTAATATATAAGATTCAGCCCTAACATACTCCTTAGCGACCGCATTTCCACTGCATTTATTCTACTTTCGTGTGCTTCTTCTGCCACACCCAACTTTCACTACCATACGCTAAAGTAGGAACTAATACAGCATTGTGAATTGCCATACGTGCCTTTTTTGACACATTCTGACTTTTTACAATAGAGTGTAGAGCCCCATTTACTTTATTTCCTGCATTCACTCGTCGTTCAATATCCTTATCATATCTCCCATCCCTGCTGAATACACATCCCAAATATACGAACTCATCCACTTGCTCAATTAACTCTCCTTCTATTCTTATTTCACATACCGTTTTGCTTTCTTCTCCTTCAAAAACCATCACTTTCGTCTTACTTGCGTTCACTTTCATTCCCCTTTCTTTTAGTGACCTGTTCATTAATGTAACCATCATTTGCAACTCGGCCGCCGTCGACGCAAGTATGACTTGATTTTCGGCGTACAAAAAGCATTTGATGGTTAACTCACCCATTCTTAACCCGCATTCTTCAACTTTCAAATTTTCCAAACAGCTGTCCATAAATAGGTTGAACAGCCACGGGGAAGCTACACAGCCCTGTCTGACACCTTTATGGATGCCAAACCAGTCCGAGTAGACCCTGTTGATTCTAACACAAGCACTCAAGTCCCTATACAGAGACTTTAATGCCTGTATCAAACCAGCGCTCAACCTAAATGCGTTCAGCGTTTGCCATAACACATCCCTGTCCACTCTGTCATAAGCCAAGCCCATGAACGCACAAAAAACTTTTTGGTTTTTCGCCAAATACTTCTCCGCGATCATGCGTATGGAAAAGACTTGATCTGTACACCCCATTCCCTTTCTAAATCCCGCTTGCACATCCCAAATTTTTTCATCAGTTTCTTTCATAACTCTTTCAATTAGTAGCTTAGTATACAGTTTTCCCACAATGCCAAGAAGGCTGATACCACGGTAGTTTTTACAGTCCTACTGTGACCCTTTTCCGTTATATATTGGGAATATCACGGCTTTGCACCAGTCTCCCGGTACCCGCTTTAGTTCCCAACATAAATTAAACAAGGTGTACAGCAGGCCTGCCACCACATTCTCTCCAGCCCTTAGCATTTCGAGTGAAACTCTATCGTATCCGACTGCCTTACCTACTTTCATGCTTTTCATTGCTTTCATTATTTCATCTATACTTATCTCCCTATCTCTTTCATCTTCTTTCGGAATTTCTATTTCATTTAGTTCACACTTCTCCTCACTCATAAATACGC
Source organism: Parnassius apollo (assembly GCA_907164705.1). Lineage (NCBI taxonomy): Eukaryota > Metazoa > Arthropoda > Insecta > Lepidoptera > Papilionidae > Parnassius > Parnassius apollo. The sequence continues at coordinate 222,495 of CAJQZP010000067.1, forward strand.
TTTCAAAATATTCCTTCCATCTCTTTAGACTCAACACTTCATCATTCAGGATGCAGTTTTGAAAGTCCCCTGGTATTTCTTACGAGTTTCCAGAACATTTTAATATTCCTTTATCCGATATTCTTCTATCATTTTTATCCGTTCTTTCTTGCTTTTTCCTTTCAACTAATTCTTTTACTCTCTTATTTAGACGTTTAAACTCTGCCTTTTTTCTTTCATTCTCATCATTCTTACCGCCAGAATTACTAGCTTTGGTCGCTAGTAAATCTAGCCATGCTCTCTTCTTTGCTTCAACTTCCATACGTACCTCATCATCCCACCATAACTTACTAACTAACACCACATGCTTCGGTAGCTGCATTCACTAAACCTTTCTTAACATTATGCCACAAATTCTCCAAGTCTAACTCATTCACACACAACTCATCCAAATTACTTATATTTTCTCTCAGTCTGCATTTGTACTTGTCTTTCACATCTCCATCTTGTAACCTCTCAATTCTTATACGCTGTAATACAGTGGTAGACACAGATGTCCTATGCCGCCAACGTCTGAATAAACCCCTTATTCGGCATAAGACCAGGTAGTGGTCCGTCCCTACGTTGAACCCTGGTTAACACTTGTATCCACCACTGCGCTCCTCATTCTTTCATCCACAGTTATGAAATCTATCATGCTTCTATCATCACCTCTTTCCCAAGTATACATGTGAATCTTCTTATGACGAAAGAAAGTGTTCGTCACAAAAAGATTCCTTTCCACACATACGGTGAGGAGGCTTTCACCATTCTCATTAATACTTTCATCACCAAACCTTCCCAGTATCCTTTCATAGCCAAGCCTTCTCACCCCAACCCTTCCATTAAAATCTCCTAACATTACAATATTTTCATTTTCTTTACATTTCATTAACACCATCCTTAGCATCTCCCAAAACTGCTCTCGGATACAAGTGGGCTTAGACATATCTGGGGCGTAGACCCCTAGAACAAACAACTTTTTTAGGCCCACTTTTATTCGTATACATAGCAGTCTCGGGCTTACACATTCATACTCTTTCACACATTGACTCATTCTTTCTGAAAGGATGATACCGATTCCCTGGCATGCTCGCTCGGTCTCGTCTACACCGGACCAGTAAGCGGTATACATGCCATGTGTAGTAACATCCTTTCCCTTCCGCTTCGTCTCATTTACACGTAACACATCTATTCCTCTATCATACATCATATCGCATACTTCATCCATCTTATCATTCATTGCTCCACATACATTCAGCGTAGCTAGACGGGCCTCCGCAATCCTCTTTTCGCCCCTCCGGGAGGCAGAACGTGACGGGTGGCGAACCTCGTCGCCGTTTTTCCTCCCGGAGATTCTTCGCACCCCTGCCCCATTAAAGGGGCGCCGGGAACTCGGGGCCATTTCTTTTCCTTTTTGCCTCATGGTGCGAAAACTAGGGTGTGGCATATTTTTACCACACGGCGAGTAGCCGAGTCTGTACTTTCGGCTTTGTCGCTCTTTTAGCACCACCCGGGGGAAACGTGTAGGGTGGGCCTAGGGTTAGGTGGTCGAAGCCTACGGACGCGAGCGACTTATCCCCCCAATTATTTCATTATTTATTATAATTTTAGAAAGATAAGTAGAAATTTTTCATTAATATTGATTTTCATACGGTTTTTCTTCAAAAAAAAGAAAAGAATATGTTATATCAATAAATGGACTCCGTTAATTTATATTTGTGTTTTTGACATTTTTTCCCTTACAATTGAACGTAGAATTTAATTAGAAAATGTATATTTATTTAATATATTTTCTTTAATATCGGGCCAAATTTTAAACGCAAGCAGGATTTACGTCCTATTTTTTCTGCGTGGGTGACAGTTATTAGAAAATCAATATACCTCATAGACATTAAATAATAATGTAAAAACATAAAATATTATCGTTTAAAATTGTAAAAAAAGTAAAAATTCGCGTTTTAAAATAGTATTAAAAACAAAGATACTAACCGATATTTAAATGGTAATTCACACCATAATTTTTCACAGTTAGCTACCGTGGGTAAATCTTTGTTTAAGAGCCTAACACATATGTATCTTTGCCGCCGAATAAGATTAGTCAATATTTACCATCCATCAAGTGTAATATTCCACTACAAGATGTAGGAGTGTACCTATATGCTAGAGTGTGAATGTAGTCTCTCTTAGATAAGACAAACAAACAGATCTATAAAACCCGCATAAAAGAACATACAGCCGATGTGAAACACTTACGCTGCGGGAAGTCTGCAGTCTGTAAACATGATCAAGATCGTCCCTACCATTACATCAGATTTGAACCAAAAGTCCTCGCAAAAAAACACCGATTTCTACCAAGAATACGCGAGGCTATTGAAATTAAAAAAAACATTCTATGTAATTTAAATAGAGAAGACGGATAGGTGCTGCCATCTACTTGGGATGCATTAATTAACAAAATTAAACCCAAACCCAAGCATACCACTGCAAGACTTCAAGATGTAAGCTTGTTCTGCGTAGATCGGACCAAAAATTAATACTCGAAAATTGAAGGTAGCCGGGCTAACTATAACATTGGAACATCAAACTTCTTAGCCCCCCCCCCCCCCCGTGACGATGGGTGCTGTAAAGCAACCGAAACGTCGGGATTTCAAAATAAATTAAAAGTAAGTTAACCAAATGCGATCAAACCCTTACAAGTAGTTTTATTCAACTCTCGTAATAATTTGATTTAGCCCGATGAGAGGTTTATATACGAAAGTGGTATCTGTGCCCAAAAAAATCCACTAGCGCTGTTTATATACGAAAGCGGTATCTAATAATTTGTAAATGAATGATAATGTAATAAATTAAGGCAACTCTAAGTACAATATTTGGCCTTTCTGCTTTTTATTAAGCCCAAATTATCAAAATAATCAAACATATAGCTATGAGCAAAAAAGCTCCCTCTAGACAGCGATCCATCTTATGCCTATTGTTTGAATGTTCGAATGAAGGACATAATTACTGCTATCTCGGCAGCAGTTTCTAGCATCTTCAAATCCTGTACGTTATTCATAAATGGAAACTCGTTATTGGCTATTTATTTGTTACATACATGGATGAACAGTTAGTTTCCTTAAAATATAAATAAAATGATGCAGTTTGAAGCAGAGTAACCGGATAAGTCGGATACAAGTTGTAATTACCAAATTTTCACTTCGCGAGCAGCACAAAAGTTGTGCAAGCATGCGATCATATTGAAAGCGCAGCTCATTTCCTTAGCCAGGACACGGGAAACAAGCTTCACATCCGGTTTCAGAATTGTTAACTAGATTTTGTGTACAAAACAATATTTAACTCATTCAATTATGACAAGATGTTTCGTAAATAATTTTATATGAAAGATAGATATTTAATTCTTTGTTGTATGTACATCAAAACTTTTACTTAAGGTAAAGAAGAAAAATACTCCTGTTTATGTGTGGTTTAGCGCTGCGAAATTAGAATATTTGTAAATATATCCATTATAAAATGATAAATACCATATGAATACATAAAACACAAAAAATAAAAACACGACGGTAAAAAAATTACTACGATTAAACCAACTAAAATAGTATTCCGATAAGACAGTTTAAAATTTGACTTTTTGTATCTCAATTTCAATTATGTATGTTATGTCCATAGTAATTGAAGTAGCCATTTTTAAGTATTCTTATGAGATCTCTGCATCTTCGACAAGGAACTAAAATGCAAACGTATTGACCTTTGAGGACGTTTTGAAACGGATTATCAAATCTATCTAATTCAAAATCTCGCTATCAGTCTAATTCAGTCAGCTGCAATTCTCTTTACTCTACCACTTAAAACTGTTCAGGGAATTCCTATAGAACTTATACAAGTTTTAGTCAAATGTTATATGAGCAATATATTCCTTACCTCGATTAATGTAATACTAAAACACGTGAATGTTCTAACTTGTTTTTACAATTTGCACAAATTACATTTGCTGCTTCTTCATTATCGTGAAGATAAAGGAAACGTGTAGCATAAATTGAATTAGTCCCGAGGAACTTACTCTAATGCCTACGCTTAAGAAATTAATGAAGTATGGGGCTATTTAGGTTAAATTTAAATCTTATCTCCGCGATGTTAATAAACCTAATAAATAAATATTTGTCACTTTTTCATAAGTATTATTAAAACCACTCACAAGTCCACTGCGACTCTAACAAGGAATTTCATTATATATACAATATACTCTGTGCAAGAAATGCTACAAAACATGGGCCGACGAGCTGGTAGCATCCATAAAGTGGAGGCCGTCCTATACCTACGGGGCTGGCCCTTCAAAAAATTTCTCATGCGGCCAGTAATAAAACTTTCATGTTACGCAAAGAAACCATTTTCCTAGTAAGGGTGCGGTAGTACTTACGTACGGCGTGGCAGCTTCTTACCTTATACAACACGTAACATAATTAAACGCACTTTGAGAAAGTAGTTTGTTCAGAATTGTTTACTGAATCGATTCCTATCATTTTTAATATAGGTAATTTTTTATCCCAAAAATAATTAAAACTACGTAAATTACAGTCACACTAAATCTGTACAGTCAAAACAAACTGAAATGGACCGTAACTTATGGCAATAAGACTTTTAAGAGTACAGTTTTATTTGTGTTATTACTAATTCTGTCATACAATAAAAATAAAGAAAAAAGAATTTTATTTCAAGCACGTTAAAGTCTTTGCGTTCGTGGATTTGTACTGTGACCACAACATTCTTCCGGAATTAGTATAACTAATTTGATAAATAATCAGTGCATAGAAAATGTTTAACTAAAAATTCAGTGTATGTATTATGATTATAACGTAATATACTAATTGGGGTGTCTGAGGGTGTGTGTTAATTACGTTACATATTGTATAAAGCCCAAGTTCGATCATGAATGTATGAAGTACTGCTATCATGTATTGGCTGGTGTTGCAGAATACCACATGGCAATGTAATATAAGTGACGAGACGTGCTGAGAAGCTTATCGGTGATTTTGATTTGTTTAAACCAATTTTGTCAGCTTCGAGCACAGGCGCAGAGAAACCTGACTCTCTATATTTTTTATATGTGGTGCATTACACAGAGTGTGTCCTAATTTCCCTATTCTTTAAACGATCATATAGCTGTGTGGTTGTCGGGCCTTTAGCACTTTTTTTCGCCGTTATTCTATGCATTCGATCTGGTTCGAAATTCATCTCGGTGTCTTCAAGCAAGAATGAACAGGTTTTTGTAACGGTAAGACAGTGTAATTTACCATCTAGGGTTATCACCACTTACTACTACGTTGGGTTGTAGACAACTTCTTGTTTATAAAAAGTAATAAAGAATATTTTGAGCGAGCGTGTAGCAAGCATCTATACGCAAAGCTATTTGGCAGCAGAGTCCTGCACTCTAGTAAAATAAAAAGGAAGCAAAAGTGAGTTATCACCTAATAATTCATCGTCTAATTTTGTACAAAATTTTATAAAAACAAAACTATTCAAATGAGAATAGAGATGCCTAAATACTCAAGGAAGTATAAATTTATGGAGTAAAGAGGCGTAAAATAAGGCAACAGTCGATAAAATGTTTATTTAAGTGCACTGAATTGACGAAATATTTGGCCCTGCAAACATTAGAGTTGATAATATTATTGTCCTTTACAGTTCTAGACATGATAAAAAATATTTACACTTCCATTGTTATCTATACATTTCTTATTACATATGAGGAAAAAAAATTGTTTGTGTTTTATACCCAGCGGGTTGTTGGCATTCTATTAAGATATAAATACAGTCTGTTCTGGCTAATCTTCGGAATGTTTTATAGAATAAGGGTGACAAACAAGTACACAGTCCACCTGATGGTAGATC